>VMDO01039877.1:0-12386 GCA_007922755.1 Pedetes capensis
GCTAAATCCCAGCCCGTTCAATTCATAGCGACCATATATAGGATTTTCAATGGCTGATTGTTTAGGGATTATTTTGGGTGTGGGTTGACAGGTCCTTCTCCCATGTTTTGGCGGTGCTGGGTTATGAACTCAGGTCTCGGAATGTGCAGAGCAGCACTCTACCAAGTGACCTAAACCAAAGCCTACTGTCCAATATGGTGCCCGAAAATGAGCCCCCAAGGCAGGAAGGCATTCAAGAGACAACTTGGGAAGGGTTGCCTCCTCAAAGCAGAGTCCACCTTAGAGATGGGACTAGAGGAAAGCCCCTGGGACCTCCTTTTCTTGATGTGGCACAACTTAAAAGGAAAAGAAACATAGTGGTTGCAACACTGGGCTCAAAGGTAAAAAGATGGGGTGTGTGGCACAGCGTGGGGGAGGGTTTCACTCTGCTGTGCTCAGGGTCCCCAAGGGTCAGGCTCCACTCAGTGGCACCCCACGATGACAACACAGCATGGAAATAGGGCCCCCCACTTGGGAGGCATACAGGAGGTGGTATATGTGTGCATGCCGGCCGAGAATGACTTCCTATGCTCTCTCTCCTCCCCAGTTCAGCAGACGCTGTTAGAGAAATAGAAGACCGTCTGGGAGTGCAGCTGGTTTGCCGTAGAAGAAGCCCTGGCCCAGGCTGTGTCCAGGGCGGAGGCGGCCTGCGTGACTCTTGCCCGGCGGGTCCGAGTTCTAATCCCGAGATGCGCCTCTGCACGCCGGGCACCATGTTTACTAACGACGAGCCTGGCATCCACGTGGGCCTGGGGCTGGCGTTCTCCGAGGCCCGTGGGGTCTCCCTGCTGTGTCAAAGGCTGATATTCTCGAGTCCCCGCAATCCAGACACACGGCCCCCAACTCTGGGCCGTGTCCAACGGCCACTTACATTGCACGCATCCGGAGCCTCCCTAGCAGCGCTGACCTTTTATGAAGCCAGGTCAGAAACCTCTGTGACTTTGCCTTGTGTTTCTTTTGCCATTTTTAAGAAGAGGAGTCAACACACCCGGTCGCCCCCGCCCCATACTTCCATCGATGTATTAGTATATTTTTTCTTTTCATTTCAGACTAATAAAAAATTAGAAACCGAGTCTTTTTGACTTGAACGTCTTGCCTTGCGGTGGATTTGAAAGAAGGTTCTGGAAAGGAGTGGGCTAGGGTTTGAGTTCCCTTTTTGGGGGGCTTCAAGGCAATTGATTCGCCTAAGTGCTTATTTTTTATTTGTGGCGATTCCTCTCTGGGCCCCTTTTCCTTCCACCTGTCCTGCCATGTGGGTGTTCGGGTTCACTCCGGCCCGGTGGGGTAATGGAGCTCGCCTCAACACAGGTACTCGAGGACCCTTGGAAATAGGCAAGAGCCAGCAGCACCAAAGAAGGACTTTGGGAGCCTTCTTGTAAGCGGAAACGGAACTTATTAAGCTGCACCCACCAAGGTGAACAAAAGGGGGTGCAGCACAACAATGCTCGATGAAAGTGCCCCCCCGTTGTGTCTCCTGTTGCCTCTCACAGTTCGCCTTCTCTGCTCTCCTCCTCCCCAAGGAAGGGGAAGAAAAGCAGAGAGCTCTTCGAGTCTTGCTTGGAGCCTTCACCACTTTGGAGGCCCTGGGCTTGACGCGGAGTCTTGCTTGTGGTCCTCAGATGTCTTCACTGGTGGCGCTGGAGGTTGCAGGTCTCAGGAGTAGGGTGTGGGGGTCAGGTTTGAAGGGGCTCTGAGAGCAGGGGAACAGGGGAGGATTAAGAATGCAAGGGACAAAAGGGGGGCTAATAGCTTCAGTGGTGGTTTATATACCTTCTATGAAGGGGACGGGTACCCAGAAATAGCCAATCAGGGAGCGGTTTGTACCCGTGTGGCAGTTATGTAACTAGGTATTTGAAAAAGAAAAATTTTGATAGGGGGATTAGGCCCAGGCCAGGCCAATCACTGAGCTTCCTTTTCCAACCAATCAGGTGGCTCCAGACAGCCAATCATATTGAAGGAGGCCACACCAGAGCTGGGCTGTTTGGGGGCCATCTTGGATCTCTTGGTGGGAGGGGAGGAGTGAAATACCAGGATGTGGGACAAAGGTCGGAGGCCCTGGAGGATAGATGTTAGTCCTCCAAGCGGGCCAGAGAGGCCTCGGTCCCTGGAGTCCTTTCTAGGACCCTCAACTCTGTGTCCCAAGTTAGGAGTGGGAGGGGCAAGAATAGGGTAAAGCTTGGATAAGGTTCAGGCCTCTACGTGGGTCAGGCAAATCTCCACCCAGGCCCCCTCTAGGTCTCTCTCAGGGACCCCCAGGTGATCGCCAACACACGGGGAGAGCTACACTTGTGGACCCAGCTGCTGGCTCTCACCCAGTTCCTTCTCTGCCGCGGATTCTCTGAATCCAGATGTTCGCAGAATATCCACAGTCTCTCCTTCCAGATACTTGATTTGCCCAGGTTCTTCCCTGCACCCAGATACTCCTTTTGTCCGGATTTTTCTCTGTACCCAGATATTCTGTGTTTGCAGATGGTCTTCGATAGCTAGATCCTGTCTACAAGCACATATTCCTCTGCATGGAGATACACCCAGTATCTGATTACTTCTCTGCACCCAGATATTCCTCTGCCTCTTATTGTTGTTAGTCGAGTCTGACTCATAGCGAACCTGTGTACAGTAGAACAAAACACTCCCCAGCTGTGAGCCAGGCACAGGATCTTTTTTATGTTTAAGCCCATTGTTGCAGCCACTGTGTCAATCCATCTAGTTGAGTGTCGTCCTTTTTATTTTTTCCTTTTTTTTTTTTGACCTGCTACTCTCCCAAACATGATGTCCTTCTCCAGGGATTGGTCCCTCCTGACTACATGT
Organism: Pedetes capensis; assembly: GCA_007922755.1. NCBI lineage: Eukaryota > Metazoa > Chordata > Mammalia > Rodentia > Pedetidae > Pedetes > Pedetes capensis. Next base: position 2,848 of record VMDO01039877.1, read on the forward strand.
CCGAAAAATGTAAGACACGGTCTGGCCATCCTTGCTTCCAAGGAGCACTCTGGTTGCACTTCTTCCAGGACAGATCTGTTGGTTCTTTAGTCCATGGTATATTCAATATTTGTCTCCAGCGCCATAATCAAAAGCATCAACTCTTTTTCTCTCTCCTTTGTTCAATGTCCAGCTTTCACAACCATAGGATGAGACTGAAAATATCATGGCGTGAGTCAGGGGCACCTTCCTCTTCAATGTGACGTGTTTACGTTTCAACACTTTAAAGAGGTCTTTTGCAACAGCTTTTCTCAATGCAATGCTTTTAGCATCTGAATGATTCCATCCTTCTTTCACACTACAAATGCTCCTTGACTTGCAATGCGGTTGTTGTCCTGTTAGGTGACATCGAGTTGGATTTGACTCACAGGGACCCGACTTACAACAGAACGAAACACTCCCAGAGACTGTGCCATACCTGACACTATATCAGTGTTTCTCTGCTATTCATAGGGTTTTCAATGGCTGATTGTTTCAGGAGTGGGCTTTCGGGTCCCTCTCCCTGGTCTGTCTTAGTCTGGAAGCTCAGCTGAAACCTGTCCACCATGGGTGGCCCTGCTGGTATCTGAGACACCGGTGGCACAGCTTTCAGCATCACAGCAACACACAAGCCCCACAGCATGACAAACTGACAGACACCTGGGGGTGATGAGGTTCTAGTTCAAGATATTTTAATCATCTTAAAAGCAGCTTGTGGACGGTGCAGCTGCCCCTCCCTGTAAGTTTCCTTGGGTTGTTTCAACCAATAGGAGTTGATTCTTTCCCTGCTCTGGAGTCTGAGACCTTGGTGTGGGCTGGGCTGGTCCCTCCCGCAGCTGTGGCGGGCACCCAGTCTATGCCTTTCTCGGCATTTCTGGTGTCTGCTGCCCCTTTTTGTCGCCCCTTGGCTCATAGATGCACCACCCCGGCGTCTCCTTCTTCCTCACGTAGCCCTTTTCCTGCACTGGTCAGAGGAGCTTGCAAAAGCTAACGAAAGAGTGCGTGATGGATCAGCAAGTCACGGATCTGCACGTAAAAAACACAGTGGTTACTGTTGAAAACAGTTCTTTTATTTTTTGCGGTACTGGGAGTTGAACCCAGGGCCTCACGCCTGCATGCCCTGCAAGTGCTGGACCACTGAGCTGCACCCCCAGCCCATTTTCTTACTTTTTGAGGCAGGGTCTCGCTAAGTTACACAGACTGCCTCTGGCCTCGAACTCGCGATCCTCCTGCCTCTGCCTCCCCAGCCGCTGGGATGACAGGCATGCGCCACCGCGCCCAGCCAGAAAAGACTTCTAATGATATCTTTTCTCTTGGGAGCAACCATTTCTGCCTTTTCCTTTGCCTCTTTGTTTTTCAGGAAGCGTCCACACGAAGCAACGAAGTAAAAAACTCCCTTCTCCAGGTCCGGTTGGCAGCCAGGGCTGCGGGTTTGCATCCCCGTTGCAGAGCGGGGCTTGGAAGGGGACGCGCCGTGGGTCATTGCAAACCGCTCCGGGGACGGCTCTGCCAGGCAGGCGTTTTGGGGTTCACATTAACACTGAAGGCCGTGATTACAGCGTTCATCTTGCACCGCAGCCTGCCCTTCTTCTTTGGAATTTCCACTGTTTTTCCCCTTCCCAGGGTCCCCCGAGGATTAGAATTGCTGTCAAGGTGAATTCATGCCTCCTTTGTCACCATCCAGGTCTCCGTAGGAGGAGAGCGGATCAACGCTTTGACGGCTACTTGGGCTCAGCAGCTGCAACCCCGTGCAAGAGAATCCCATCACGTCCTACTCCAAATCGTTTTTGCAGAAAAAATACAACTAAAAAAAAAAAATTGTGCGCAGTGGTATTGATGAAATTGATATGACCTATACGGGCTGGGATTTAGCTCAGTGGGTAGAGCGCTGTTCTGCAGTCTCTGAGGTCCTGAGTTCAATTCCCAGCACCGAAAAATGGGAGAAGGACGTGGCAACCCGCTCCCAAGGCAATCCCGAAACAGTCAGCCATTGAAAACCCTGTGAGGGTGGGTAAACCCCAGTCCCCAGGGACAGTCAGCAAATCTTTGATGTGATAGTTTGTTCCTTTGCAAAGGTACAGACTCACATGGGTACGAGTTAGCACAGTGGTAGCCCGGCAATGAGCCCCACAGAGTCATCGTGGCAAAGAGGAGTCACAGGACGGATCCGGGGGTGCCAATTCCTATTGGTTGAAACAACCCAAGGAAACTTACAGGGAGGGGCAGCTGCACTGTCCTCGGGCTGCTTTTAAGGTGATTAAAATATCTTGAACTAGAACCTCATCACCCCGGGGGTGCCACGGCCCCGCTGGGCCTGCGCCAGGCAGAGCTGCCCAGCCCCAGTGTCAGTTTCTAGGAACCCAGGACGCCCATTTGATCTTGGCAACCGCCCCGGCTTCTCCATTCCCTGGGCTGGTGTGGATTGGCTGGGGCGCCCAGGAGGCTCATCCTCCGGAAGGTTCCAGAGCGTGCAGGCACTTGTCCCTCAGACTTGTGGCTGTGCAGTTGGGGATCTGAGCTTCGGGGCCCGTCTGTTTTTGGCACGAGGACAGAGGTTCAGCTCACTCTTTCCGCTGCCAGACGCCGCCTGTTTTGCTGCTGAGCTGGGAAGGCACAGATCAGCCTCGAGGGGCCGGGTGGCCGCGTCGCCCAGCACAGCTGCCTTGGCCCGGACGGACGGCGGAGCCTCGACTGTGGGTCGGCCGGGGAGGGGAGGATGGAGCCGGCCCGGGGTCTCCCCTGGCTGGTGTTTCTGTGTTTTCTGACGCCTGCCCCAGGTAAGGAAGAGGATTTTTGCCTTTTGGATACAAAAATATCCGAGAGAGAGAGAGAGAGAGAGAGAGAGAGAGAGAGAGAGATATTGGGGCGCAAGAATGCCAGCTTCTCTCTTGGTCCTTCGAAGTTCGCCTGCCCAAGGAATTCTTATCTAGCAGGGGATTAGGCAGCAGAAGAGAAATCATGGATGCTGGGGAAGGAGGAAGGGCAGCGGGGGGAAATTTCCGACCCTGAGAATTAGATTCCGAAGGGTGGGCTGTTAGCTCCTATTGCTTGGAAATGAGCTGGTTTCCCAGTTTTGCTCCGCGAGTGTCTCTCGTGTGTTTAAAATCGGTTTATTGCACTCGGTGTTGGAAGGAGGACTGGGCGTGTGGGGAATGGAAGCGGTTTGTTTCTGGGTTAAGACGCTGGTTTGTGATCGCGGCTGATTAGGAAAAGTAAAGTTGGAGCACGGCTCTGTCTCGGGGGGAGGTTTAGCAAAGATTGGGTTTGCCTGGGGGGCAGAGGTGTCTTTTTTTTGTTTTGTTTTGTTTTTGAGGTTTTGAATGCTTTCCATAAATGTAGTTGTTCACGTCTGTGAATTAAAATTGTCTGAACTGCTAACACCAAAACCTTCAGTGTGAACCCAGACTCTGCATCTTGCAGACTCTGGGGTTGCCTTTCCCAGTAGGTAAAGGGGACGTGGTTTAGAAACTACAATGAACCTGTGCACTGTGGGCTTCAGCAATATCTAAGAGTTTTCTGCTGGCAGCTGTAGCCCTGTGGCGTCCGATCCCGTCAGATCTCGGAAGCTAAGCAGGGTCGAGCCTGGTTGGTACTTGGATGGGAGACCGCCTGGGAACACCAGGTGCTGTAGGCTTGGGAGAAGGACCTGGCAACCCACTCCCCAAAATCAATCCGCCATTGAAAACCCTATGAATAGCAGAGAAGCAATAGTGTTTCACCTGTTGTACATCCGGTCACTATGAGTCAGACACCAACTCGAAGGCATCTAACAACAAAAACTATATTTTCCTGTAGGATACATTAGGTAGTGACTGCAGAGACTGGCAGACAGACTCAAATGAATTTTCAGAGCGAGACATTTTGTGTTGCTGGGTAGAGATCAAAAGGCTTCACGGAGACATTTCTATACTGGTATTTCTTGTTCGTCCTGTTAAGGACAAGGTTGTTATTAAGGCAGGAGGCGCTGACATATGGGTGGATGGGGTGCAGGGGTGCATTCTGGCGTACAGAGCCCTCGAACCTCAGTGAGATTCTAGTTTGACTCTGTCACCTTTAGATGTTGCTGAGTGTGTGGACCTCAGGTGTAACTGTAGAATTTTTTTATTATTGGACATTTTTAATGTACACCTTAATGTGAGTCATTCTGACATGCTTTTCATTGTGACATTTCCATATATGTATTTTGTTGTGCATTACTCATATAGGTTCCCCCTTACCCTCTTGTACGCTTCCCCCAATCCCACCCACCCCCATCAAAGACTTCTCTTCCATTTACTTGTCTTTTTATGGTAATATTTTTCTCTATATCCTTGGGTTCCAGTTCTGTTTAATATACAAACTTTTCCTGCAGTGAACTTTCTTTTTACCTTGTCAGAACTATTGTATGTATTTTCTAGACCGTCTATAATAACACCATTCTTAGCTTTCTTTTCCTTTATTATGATCCGACCTTTGTATAGAATTTTTTCCTTCTTATAATTTTGATTCAGCTCCCACATATGAATGAGAACATGTGGTGTTTCTCTTTCTGAGCTTGTGTTTGTTTGCTTAAAATAATTTTTCTCCAATTCCATCCATTTTTCTGCACATGGCCTTATTTCATTTTTTTGATTGCTGAATAGTATTCCACTGTGTAATTGTAGAATTTTTAAAGCTAGAGTTCATTTTCTTGCAGCAGCCTTAGGTTCTCCACAAAATCCTGCACAAGAGATAGAAATTTCCATATGTAGTGGACTGCCTGCAGTGTAGATTCAACCAAGTGTGCTCTGAAAATATTTGAGAAAAAAATTGCATCAATATAGAACACCTAAAGATTGTTTCCTTTTCCTGATTCCCTGAACAATACAGTTGAAAACCTCTGCAGGCAGCAGTAACATTGTATCCAGTGTCACCTAGAGAGGGTGTAATGTGTACTGAGATCTGTGCAGATTGTACTGGAGTTCAGCATGATTTTACATAAGGGGTTTCAACATCAAAGGATTTTTGTATCCACGGGGATTCCTGGATTTCTTGTGGGTACCAAGGGGCAGCTGCACGGTATATTTGATTTTTTAAGAATAATCAAGTAAGCCGGTTGCGGTGACACGCGCCTGTCATCCCAGCGGCTCGGGAGGCGGAGGCGGGAGGATCACAAGTTTGAGACCAGAGGCAGTCGGCATAATTTAGCGACACCCTGTCTCAAAAAGTAAAAAAATGGGCTGGGGGCGCAGCTCAGTGGTCCAGCACTTGCAGAGCATGCAGGCGTGAGGCCCTGGGTTCAACCCTTAGTACCTCCAAAAATAAATAAATAAAAAATATAAATATAAAAATATAAAATGAGAATTAAGAAAGACAAAGACCAGAAATGGACATCCCAAATGGTTTTGTATGAAGTATGGATTATTGTGGGCACAGAAACCAGACATGATGGGCAATCTGTGATGTACCTTAAGCTACATCTGGATCTATTACACTATATATCCCTCTGTCTGTGTATATTTCTATTTATGTATCCATCTGTTATCTGTTACCTGTCCATCTACCTAACCATTTATGCTATCTACCTATATATTTTCTATTTACCTATCATCTATTATCTATCATCTATCTATTATCTGGGAGAAGGGCATGGCAATCCACTCCCAAGCCAATCCCAAAACAGTCTGCCATTGAAAACCCTATGGGGGTCGCTATGAGTCGGATACTGACTTGATGGCACCTAACAACAACAACATCTATTATCTATCATCTTTCTATCTATCATCTATTATCTATCTATCATCTATCTATTATCTATTATCTACCTACGTATCATGTATTATCAATCATCTATCTATTATGTGCCTGCAGCCATAGCCCTGTGGCATTTGATCCCGTCAGATCTCAGAAGCTAAGCAGGGTCAGGCCTGGTTAGTACCTGGATGGGAGACCGCCTGGGAACACCAGGTGCTGTGGGCTTGGGAGAAGGACCTGGCAACCCCCTCCCAAAAATCAATCTGCCATTGAACACCCTATGAACAGCAGAGAAGCACTGACAATGGTGTTTCCCCTGTTGTACAGAGGGTCGCTATGAGTCGGATACCGACTTGACGGCACCTAACAACAACAACAACAACAACAACAACAATCTATTATCTATTATCTAGCTACCTGTCATCTATTATCTATCATCTATCACCTATCTATCCTGTATTACCTATGTATAATTTATCTATTATCTATCACTTATCTCTGTATCTATCATCTATTATCTACCTATCATCTATCTATCATCTATCACCTATCTGTCTATTTGTCATCTATCTTTCTATCCACAATACACTCTGTCTTTCATGTTCTCTTCTAGACCCACTATGCATTGCTTCCTCATCAGACATGACTAAAGGTCAAAGCAAGACAGGGTTTACAAGGCGAAGATGGAAGGGCTGTGTAGGTTGCACTGGGAAACTCATGGACCCCAAGAATCACTCACGACGCTGGTGTTCGTCTTGGATCGGGCAGGTGTCTGTGTAAAAGTTATTCCTGCAGACGCATTTTCTGTGTAAGACCGTGGTGGTCTCTGTCCACGTCTGTAGTTCTGAACAGATCTTTCATGGCGGTTGCTACCATGGGGTGTACGTGGCTGGGACCCCCACTTTCATTTATTTATTTTGATCCTCTTGGGGTTTAGTTTTGAGCAAGTCCACTTCACCTGTGATGACTTTCACGGATTTAACAGGTCACGGGGCGTGGACCTGCAGCCACAAGTGGGTCACGGAACTCACCCGTGGCCGCTTCGTCTGCCTCGAGGGGAGGTGAGGCTGCGGAACCTGCCTGGCCACTTTGGGCGTGGATCCTGGATCTCAGATGTACAGGTGGCCATTGCTCAGGAGCCGGTGTTAAAGGTGCCACCGTGGCCTCACTCTTTGAGGTCCTCATTAGTAAGCGTGGGCCGGGCACTTGGGAGCGGGGGCCTTTTTAGAAGCGCCCAGGTGATGCCCAAGCTGGCGTCGGGGTGCCCTGTGGGAGACGATGACGGGGGGCCCTGGACATTGGGCGTCTCTCTGAGCTGAAGCTCCCAGATGCAGGTCCTCAATTCCGTGTCATGGCGTCTAATGTGTGCAGGACCCGCGTGGCATCTCCTCAGTGGAGTGGCGGGGGGGCCTCAATTCCCAGACAGTGAGGTTGCTGCTCCCGAGGAACACGTAGCGAAGTCCAGAGTCTTCGGGGCACCACAGTCAGTCGGGGTGGTGGGGGGCAGGGAGGCTGCTGGGTCTCATGAAGCGCCCAGGACGCCCCTGTAATATGGGGGAGGGGCAACCCATGTTATCCAGCCCCAGATCGTAAATGGCTGCGGTGAAGAGGCAGAGGAATTCTTCCTGAGTGTGAGAAATACTGCCTGCCTGTCTGTCTGTCTATCATAGACCTCCGTTTCTACCCACCTATGTGTCTATCCAATTATCTGTGTCCACTATCTTTCTGCCATCTCTCCATCAATCATCCATCCACCCATCACCTGTCCACTAGTCTCTTATCTATTATCTGTCTGTTCATCCAACCATCCATCCAGCATCTATCCATTCACCCATCTATCCATCCAACCATCAAATCATCCATCTACCCATCCATCCATCCATCCAAGCATCCAACCATCCAGTCATCCATCCACCCACCCATCCATCCATCCATCCACCCATCCATCCATCCAACCATCCAGTCATCCATCCATCCACCCATCCATCCATCCATCCATCCAACCAACCATCCAGTCATCCATCCATCCACCAATCCACCCATCCATCCACCCATCCATCCATCCATCCATCCATCCATCCAGTCATCCATCCATCCACCCATCCACCCATCCATCCATCCATCCATCCATCCATCCATCCGTCCAACCATCCAGTCATCCATCCATCCACCCATCCATTCAACCATCCATCCATGCAACCATCCACCCATCCATCCGTCCACCCATTGAACCATCCAATCATGCATCCACCCATCCACCCATCCATCCATCCACCCTTATATCCATCCATCCTTCTAACCATCCATCCTTCTATCCATCCATCTGTCCATCCACCAATCCATCCACCCATCTATCCACTCATCCCATATCTATTTTCTTTCTATCCATGTGCCCATCCATTCTCCCATCTTCCCACTCATCTCCCCATCAGTCCATCCATCCACCCCTCCATCCATCCATCCCTTAACTATTATCTATCCATCCATCCCACCATCAAACCCATCCACCCATGCACGCCCTGATCCATCCATCTATCCATCCGTCAAAACATCCACCCCCATCACCTCCCCAACCATGCCTTATCTATTATCCATCTATCCATCCAACCATCTATTCGCCCACCCATCCACCCATCTACCCACCTATCTGTTCATCCATCTATCAATCATCTGTGTACCTCATCTATCTGGCTTTGTATCTACCTGTCTATCATCTTTCTTCCCCTCTGTGTGTGTGTGTGTGTGTGTGTGTGTGTGTGCGTGTGTGTGTGTGTGTGCGTGTGTGTGTGTGCGCGCGCGCCTCTGTCAGCCATTGAGTTATGCACCCATCACCTATGGATGTTACTTGTCTGCCTATCTGCCCATGTGTCATACATCCTCACACACCGTCTACTGGTGTATCGAGCTATGTGTGCATCTGCCCAGTTCTGTGTATGTTACCTACACTTTGACTATCAAGTACCTAATTTTCTATCTATCTATCTATCTATCTATCTACCTACCTACCTACACGCTTACCTATCATCTATTATCTATCTATCCATCTATCTTGTATCTATCTACCATCTATCTTTCTATCATCTGTCATCTATCTTTGCATCTATCATCTATCTTTCTATCATCTATCTTCCTATCACCTACCTACCTATCATCTGTCATCTATCTATCAATCTATCTTGTATCTATCTACCTATTTATCTATCTATCATCTATCTTTCTATCATCTATCTGTTATCTATCTTCCCATCTATCATCTATCTTTCTGTCTACCTATATTTCTGTCATCTATCTTTCTTTCTATCATCTTTCTATCTTTTTATCATCTCTATCTGTCTGTCTATCTATCTATCTATCTATCTATCTATCTATCATCTATCTATCTATCTATCTATCATCTATCTATCTATCTATCTATCTATCTATCTATATCTATCATCTATCTACCTACCTATCATCTATCTATCAATCTATCACGTATCTATTTATCTATCTATTATCTATCTTCCTATCTATCATCTTTCTATCATCCATCTATCATCTATCTTTCTGTCTACCTATATTTCTATCATCTATCTTCCTATCTATCATCTCTCTTTCTATCTACCTGTATGGAGGATGGCGGGTTTGAGGCCAGAGGCAGCCTGTGCAACTTAGCAAGACTCTGCCTCAAAATTAAAATAAAAAAAAAGAAAGCCCCCAGTGGTACGGACCAGGGGTAGAGCACAGGCCTAGGAAGTGAGGTCCAGGGTTCAACTGGCTTGTTGTTATTGTTATTGCAACCCTATGTACAACAGGACAAAGTACCACGC
>VMDO01039878.1:0-12360 GCA_007922755.1 Pedetes capensis
GCTATGAGTTGGATACCGACTCAATGGCATCTAACAACTACAAACATATATATATATGTTTGTAACTAGATAGGGTCCAGTTAACATTTGTTCTATGGTTCTTGCCCTACTAATTTTTCTTCATATATATATATATATATATATATATATATATATATATATACATATATATGTTTGTTGTACCTTGTTAGGTGCCGTCGAGTCGGTATCCGACTCATAGCAACCCTCGTAGGGTTTTCAATGACTGACTGTTTCGGGATTGCCTTGGGAGTGGATTGCCAGGTCCTTCTCCCATTTTTGCAGTGCTGGGAATTGAACTCGGGACCTCAGAGACTGCAGCGCAGTGCTCTACCCACTGAGCTAAATCCCAGCTCCCATATATATATATATATATATATATATATATATATATGAAGAAAATTAGGGAAGTTGCATAACGTTATTTTCACAAATCACAGTCATTTCAACACAGCAATCTTTTACAAATTAAAAAAATTGACACCAGTAACTAGATAGGGTCCAGTTAACATTTGTTCTATGGTTCTTGCCCTACTAATTTTTCTTCATGACATTTCTGCTTCTCAGACTCAGGGCAAGGCAAAAATAGGGCTGGCATTAGAATCCACATATTTTTCATGTTTTGCCTAGATATTAGGGTCCTTGACATTCTCCTAACATTTGATTAGCCTGTAATAAAGGTAGGCAATCCAGATCCAGTGGAGACACTGCTTTACAATTATCAACAGTAGTGGGCCATATGTTCTTCTCCATCTGACTTGCCAACTTCCCACAAGACAGCTGATGAGCTCAATTCTTTATCATCCACAATGGAGAGCAGGTTATTGCCTTGCTTATCTCTAGTCCATATATGTTTGCATTTGGCAAACCTCTCTGGACAAAGAATTGCCACCAGATAGCTGCAGGGGTCTGACTTGAGGCACATAGCATAAGCCATAGCAGTGAAAGCAAGAAAGATGATTGGGAACATTTTCCTCAAAAATTTTGGCAGTCATTTCAAATTTTAAGGATTCCTCTCTCGAATGACACCACTGACATAGTCCAAGAACTGGCATAATATCTGTGCCTTAGGTCTTACATAGCTTGAATGACATTGGATTTGAAATGGGATTATAAAACTCCATATGTCTATGACCATAGAAATTATTTAATAGTTTTAAACAGAGAGCATAAGAGATTCTATATGTTTAGGTTGGAAAATTCCTTTCCAACATAGGTTTATATATTGGCTTTCCAAGCTAGAGCAAGGGCTAGGATGTAGCCTAGCTATAGAACACTTGTCTAACATGCTCAAGACCCTAAGTTTGATGCCAGTAACACACACACACACACACACGCACACACATTAGCAAAAAGAACTAAGGATTAATAGAGAACAACATCAGATATAGAGCACAGACTATCAGATAAGAGTTCAGGAAACTCAGTTCATTCTTGGGACAATAAAGTTGACACAAGGCATTTTACACAATGTATTGGAATGAAGCAAAACTTTGTACATGCAGTCAATTTAGACTTTGCACTTAATAAATCTGAACTTTGATAAATTTTCAACCAAAAAGGAGAAACACCTTAATTAGTATTAAAAACCATGATTTGAGTAAATAACCATTTTTTTCAAAACAATATAGAAAAAATAGAATTATATATAGAGAGAAGGAATTCAAAACAACAAAAATAGGAATGAATATAAGAATGGGGAGATTTTCTTTATGTCTATTCAGTTAAGCATTTCACTGATTTTAAAAGAAGTAGAATCAGTGGTTGACAGAACTATGTTATATAGATCTGCCTTCATGGTTAAATTAATCCTATGCCAAATGAAACACAGTTTCCATTTTACAAGGTAGGTTTAGTCATTCTCAAACTTTTGTTTTTCATTATAAAATCTCAGGACAATGACCTTCTTTTTCTGATCCTTCCTTTTCAAATATCTTTATTGTTCTTTCTAGGTCACCCCATAAATGCCATGTGTTTGATCTTTAGCCTTCTCTTCAAATATACATGCAATACCTGGGGATTATCTCAGTAACTCCCACATACATTTTCCCAATGTAATAGACACAGAGAAACACTATCCAGATCCCTCTTGCAGGTAAGGCTTGCTAACAGAGCAAGGAGTATGGTCAGCAAACAGCCTTCAAGACGTGCTTTAGTTCCAAAGAGCCACTTCCTCTGAGATCCTGTCCTTCCTAGGGAAGTCCATCCCTGGTGACTGAGGGAGATACAAATATAAAGACCTAGCCTTTCCAACGCATTGCCTCAAAGTAGGTAAATATGTAAATGTTGTTTCTGATTCATACAATTGAATCCCTAATAGCAGAAAATTAGCAAACTCTAGTTATATGAATGCAAAATGAAATCTTATAGACATAATCTCATGGGTTTTTTTAAAAAGGAACCTACAGAAAAAAAACATACTGCTTGTTACCAGTTATATGGAGTTAAAAACATAACTAAATCATATATTGTTTAAGGATGTGTGTTTATATAGATACAACATAAAACCACAAAGAAAAGCAGTGAATGCTATTCATAAAATTCAAGACAGTGGTTATCTTGGGGAGAGAAAGGATTTAGGTAAATGTCATGTAGGATCAACTTATAAGTAGCTTCAAAGATGTTGGTGATAGTCCATTTCTTGGAATTTACGTGTGTACATTGATATTATTTTTTATGCCTATGTTAATTAGCTTGTATGTTGAAGTAGCACAAAGTACTTTATAGAAACAAACTTATGGGAGGGATGTTTTATTGGGGCTCATGGTTTGATGATTTCAGTCCATAGAGGCAGGAAGGTGTGGGAATGTGGACAGAGCCAGAGTCCATGGTGTGAGGAAACAGAAAGAGCTTACTGGCAATAGGGGTCCAGATAAAGTCTTCAAACGCCTGCCCCCAGTGACCCACTTCCATAAAGTGAGCTCCCACCTCCCAAGGTCTCACAGCCTCCCAAGACACCACCACCATCAGGGGATCCACCATTCAAACAACGTGTCCTTTGGGAGATTTTAGATTCATGTCATAACAACACCTTACATAGAAGGTTATACATAAACATACAGATGATTCCCTTGATTCTTGGTAATTATTGTTCTAGAAAGTAACTGCTAGCATTGAATTAGTGAATACTGAGCCATTGCTCCTAAGGGATATGGAGTTAAGTTCCTGCAAGCCTCTAGTCACAAAATTTTCATCAAGCAATCAATACATAGCCTTGTTTTATGTGTGATTATATTTACAGACATTTTATTTAATAAGCATTGTTCATTCATTAACATTGAACTCATGAGCAACAGCACTATAATTCATTCTTGAATAAATCTTATCTCAAACATGTATTTTCTTCATAAGGCATAACAGATTTCTTGTGCTTAGGTACACGGTACATCAGCACTTTGGGAGTCATTTTAAATAGCGGAATCACCAACAAAAATCACAGCCATGCAAAACAAAACAAAAACAAAAAATGGCACTAAATACACTGTGGAAATCATTTACATTTGTAAATAAGAAGGCATAGTGTCACCTTGTTCAACCTCAGCTGAGAATAGCACATCAGATGACTCAAAATTTTCCCTGCTCTTCAAATGGCCACACTACTTAATATTGATTTGGAGGTTAGAAATAAATTTAAGCAAGTAAGCAAATTGGCTTGTACAGAATCTGCAGATACAGAATATAGAATCTGCAAATAATAAGAATTCATTGTGTACACACACATACATATACTTTTATAGGTATTAAATATTTAACATTTCAATTTGGAAGGAAAAAACACTGCTATGCTTTTACAGTTTAAAGGTATGATTAAGTCAAATGAATCTACCCATATAACATGAAGGCCTGAGCTGGGTGTGGTGGTGCATGCCTATAATACCAGCACCCAGGAGGCTAAGACAGGAGGGTTGCAAGTTGGAGGCCAGCCCGGGTTACACAGCAAGACCCTGTTAAAACATAACAATAATAAAAAAGACTGAATTTCCCATCCCATTGGACCTCTTCCCCAAGTATCTCACAGGGCTTTCTAGAAGAAACCACAGTGCTGGCTCCCATGGCTGGCTGTGAGCTCAAGTAACCATGCTGTGCTAACTCTAGCTTTCCTAGGTTGCTCGCCTTGTACTGATCCTCATGTGCTGTCAGTTCTAAGAGTTCCAGAGAAGCTTTGCCACCTACTATGAGAAAACCAACAGCCATGGCTAGTGTGCTGTTTCTGGGTTGATCACAAATCATTTCATTCTCCAACAGCTAGTGGGTACCAGGAATACACAGAAGGAAGGGGCTCTTCCCCAGGGTTATTCCAAACTTGGCTGCCCAGGTTCTTATAGCTGCCCTTTAAACTAGTCTTATGAAATCTCTCTTAAATGGGAACTTTGGCTACTGCCTTTAATACACTACTGGACTCAAAATCAATCCAAAGAATTCAGTAGTGGGGGGAATTGGCTTCCTTTTCTCCATCACCAGGACACAGCCTCCACCAGGCTCATCTCTCCTCCTCATCTCTAATACATACAAAGAGAAATGAGAGATACAGCCTCGTTAGAGTTCATGAGAGGAGATTCAGCTCTGTATCCTACTGCAGAATTTTGTGAGTGCAGTTTTTTTGAAGACTGGGAATTAAAAACTTTCTTTTATTTATAATATTAAAATAAGTTGAAAATAAACTGGTCATATGCTTCACTTTCGTTCCCCTCACTTGGGTCAATATAAAAGTCCTATTAATTTGAAATGAGGTAAGAGAAGACATGTTTTTCTTGAAAGGTAGAAATTCTGATGATTCTTTGATGAATGGTCCTCAACAATGATTTCCACTTAAGTTGAAACTGGAATATGTATCCAAACATCATCTTTGCAGCCAGGCATCGAGGCACACACCCATAACCCTAGCATTCAGGAGGCTGAGGCAGGAGGACTGAGAATTTGAGGATATCCTTGGCTACATAATGAGACCGTGTCTCAAAAACACAGAAAGAAAAGAAGGAAAGAAAGAAGGAAGGAAGGAAGGAAGGAAGGAAGGAAGGAAGGAAGGAAGGAAAGAAGGGAGGGAGGGAAGGAGGGAGGGAAGAAGGAAGGAAGGAAAGAAGGAGAGAAGGAGGGTGGGAGGGAAGGAGGGAGCAAAGGGAAAGGAGGAAAAAAAATAGCCTCAATCCTTAAGAAAGAAACTAGTCTAGTGACAGATACAAAGGAATATGAGTTCTTAAAGTACTGGGTAGTTACCCTAAGTTTAATTAGAGCTTTTTGTGAGTGTTTCTTAATTCTGTACCTCCCTTCAAAACTGCAGGACCTGAATAAATGTAATTTATCATCTCTTCTGAAGGCAGCTATCATACCCCATGATATATGCACTGTTCTTCTTCCTTGAAGTCAATCGCATTAATAGTACTTTAATAAGAGTATATGCAAATCAGATAATCACTGATCATGATAAATTTTAACTACTCTCAAAGTTCTTGAACTTACTGCAACTTTACTGTTTAGAAATTCATTAAAGGTTACACCTAGAATTTAAATATCTTGTGGCTTTTCTATGCTTTTTTTGACATTACATTCAGATGCTCAATCTTCTTCCAGTGAATGAAATACAATTACTCAGACTTGATAGTAGGACAAATTCTATCAGTTAGAATTGTTATTATAACCAATGATCTTTCAGTGTAATATACAACAACTTCTGTGCTTACAATAATCTCTTGGCTTTTCTTCTTTGATATCCCTTTAAATTCCGCAGTTTCTCAGCTTCTCTGATCAATGCAAATTGTGAAGTTTTAAATATCTTTTAAGCATAATTAAACAGCATAGGTAACTAGCCAAAATCGTGTCCCAAAGAAAAGCAAATATAAAACGTATTGTTTTCCCCTATTGACAGAAAGCAGTTTATTTCCTTGAATTGCATATCTACCTGCCAATAGTTGGTCTTTCACACCACACTTGATAGCAAGCCAGAGGTTTCAAATTTTTCAGCTAAATGTGTTAGTCTGTGCTCCACTGTGGGAAAATACCTGACAGAAATAATCGATGAGAGGAAAGGTTCATTTGGCTCATGGTTTAGAGGATCTCAGTCCATAGTGACAGAGAGGCACCGCAGAGCATCTGGCAGCAGGGGCTGTGTCAGAGGTCCTGACTTCATGGCAGACAGGAGCAGAGAAAGGGAGAGATAACCAGAACTGGGGCCTGCATAAAACCTGCAAGGCCTTTTCCAAGTGACCCATTTCTACCAGTGAGGTCCCACTTTCCAAAGTTCTACAGCCTCCCAAACAGTGCCACCATCTAGGCACCAGGCATTCAAACATATGACATCTGGAGGAGATTTTATGTTCAAATCATAACACTAAATATCCCTGGGAAACCCTATCAGAAAGAGCTGTAATTTAACATGTGATGATAATGAGTGTATATTCTCAGGCTTTTGGCAATAACCATGATATGCCACTGTTATAAACTGCATGGACTATGAAAATAGATATATGTAACATTATGAATTTAATTCCTCATATTTAATGTACTTGATTTCACTGATGGACATTTCTCTTCAAAACATTCTTTCTAATTTCTTTGTCCCTCATCTTTTTAATCCTGAAACTCATTTAGTAAAGCCTAGATTGTTCTGTAAAGAATACATAGTCCAATCTACTTCTGGTTCCTCTTAACAGTATAATTTAAGAATGCATTTCCTTATGGATAAAGCCAACCCAGAGTTCTAATCATGGTTCTACAATTACTCTTTATGTATTCTTAATGTTCACTGTCATCTATTTATCATCCTATTAGAGTGTCCATAATTTTGAAAAATGACTTAAATCTGTTTTGGAATAAGACAAAAGAAAAAAGCAAGCACATATATAGCACCCTGTTTGTGACTATGATAAATTAGGGATGGTTTTCCTTTGATTGCAATGGAGATACTGAGATTTATTCATTAGTCATTTGGTCCCCTAGCCATTGCCTACTCCGTTCTGGACTTGGTAATACAAACAGGAGGTCCCTCACCTCTATCAGTGAAGTTCTTATAACCTAGAAATGTGAAAAGGTCTCTCAACAGACATACCTAATGAGATATCACAGTTGCTATTGTTAAAATACTCTCAGATATAGGTGGGCACAGAGACTGATCAATTCACCAGGTGGGTGTTAGGGTGAAGAAAGGCAATTCAAATGTGAAGTGTTTCAGAAAGCCCAGGTGGAAGAGGCCACAATCCTGGAGGGTTCTGGGAACTGCAGAGCAATCTCTTTTGATGGGAGCTTATAAGAAAAAGAAAAACCTGGGAGAGAATTGAGATCATGGCTGGCCTTATCTGTTATAACCTGCTTGAACTTCATTCTCTCTTCACAAGGGACCTGTAGAAAGAAGCAAGGGAGTAACATAACCAACCTCTTAGGTATAAAGATAAACTGTGGAACCTAGATAAAGGCAGAACAAGAAGTTTGAACCTACTGCAATAGGCCAGACAAGAGACTGGCTCTTTCACCTTGTTCATACGGGGAAAATAAAGCAATTACTATTTAAAAAGTTTTAATTTTCCCTAAAGTAGAAAGTAGAGACAGATAAAGGCAAATTTTATCCTACCAACAAAGAGTCACTGTACATCATTTGATGCATTTTCCAAGTTTGAACACAGGAATGAAATGCAGAGCCTTGATTGCCCCACATGGGACTGAACCAGGGCTTAATTTGGGGTCATGATATGGAGTGGTAAGAAGGCACACTGGGGAACATTCTGCTCATTACTGTTACCTAGAGAAAAAAAATCTCAATATTGCACGTGTTAAAAATGAGCTGTGTGAAAAGGTATGAAATTAAGATCAAAGTGACGTGGACAACGCGTGTTCACCCAAGTATTTTTCTGAGTGTGCATGGGCCACAAGATTGACTGTTGCTTACAACCTTGGGAGTTTAGAAAGACCAAGTCATCAGTGTTTTCAAATTTTGAAAAATGACATGAAAGGACACCAGCTCTTGGTTTTACTCATGAATACTGATTCATTAACACAAGGAACTTCCTAATTCTTAGGGCTCCAATAACCAAATTATAGCTGCCCTTGGTAATAAGCAAATTTTTCTGTCTTAGAAAGTTTTCAGTTCTCCATATATTAAACCACCAGATGAAGTAATTGGGAAAATAATCATTTTGAACAAAAACATAAAAAACAAAAGCTAAAAAGTATTTGTTGTATTCTGAAACTGATCTGGCAAGAGAAGAATGTGGCAGTCCACTCCTGTAACAATCCCAAAACAATTAGCCCAGACCTCAACATAAAACCAGAAACCTTAAAATTACTGGAAGAAAAGATAGGCAATATGCTCCAACACATATGCATGGGAAAGCATTTCCTTAATAAGATTCCAATTGCTCAGGAAATAGCAACCAGAATAGATAACTGGGATTACATGGAATTAAAAAGCTTCTGTAAAGCAAGGGAAAAATCAACAGAGTTAAGGAAGACCCCACTGAATGGGAGAAAATCTTTGCATCCTACAAATCTGACAGAGGACTAATTTCCAGAATTTATAAAGAACTTCAGAAAGCAACTCCCAAGACCCCAAATAATCCAATACACAAGCGGGCAAAGGAACTGAATAGACAGTTCTCAAATGAAGTTCGTAAGGCCATGAAACACATGAAAAAATTCTCAATATCCCTGGCCATTGTGGTTGTTGTTGTTAGGCGCCATCGAGTCTAGTGCGACTCATAGTGACCCTATGTACAGCAGATAGAAATACTTCTTGATTCTGTGCCAGGCACATGATCTTATTTATATTTATGACCATTGTGCAGACACTGTGTCAATCCATCTGGTTGAGGGTTTGTCTTTTTTTTTTGCTGACATGCCACTCTCCCAAACATGATGTCATTCTCCAGGCATTGATCTCTCCTGACGACATGTCCAAAATATGTAAGATGCAGTCTAGCCATTCTTGCTGCCAAGGAGCACTCTGGTTGCACTTCTTCTAGGAAAGATCTGTTGATTCTTTTGGCAGTCCATGGTATATTCAATAGACATCTCCAGCACCATAATTCAAAAGCATCCACTCTTCTCCTGTCTCCCTTATCCAATGTCCAGTTTTCACAACTATATGATGCGACTGAAAATACCATAGCATGAGTCAGGTGTACTTTCATCTTCAATGTGACATCTTTGCTTTTCAGTACTCTAAAGAGATCTTTTGCCACAGCTTTTCCTGGAGCAATGTGTCTTTTGATTTCTTGACTGCTGCTTCCACAGGTCTGTGAGTATAGTCTCTGTTTATGTTGTTAAAAAATGTATTTGCAATGAAAAGGTCATTGGTCTGACAAAATTCCATCATGCGATCTCCAGCTTCGCTTCTGTCACCAAGACCATATTTTCCAACTACTGAGCCTTCTTCTTTGTTTCCAACCTGTGCATTCCAGTCACCAGTGATTATCAGTACATGCTGATTGCATGTTTGATCTATTTCAGACTGCAGAAGCTGGTAGAAATCTTCCCTTTCTTCATTTGTGGCCTTAGTGGTGGGGTCATAAATTTGAATAATAGTCATATTAACTGGCCTTCCTTGTAGGCGTATGGGTATTATTCTATCACTGACAACATTGTATTTTAGGACAGATCTTGAGATGTCTTTTTTGATGATGAATGCAACCCCATTTCTCTTTAGTTTATCATTCCCAGCATAGTAGACCATATGATTGTCTGACTCAAAATGGCCTATGCCAGTCCATTTTAGCTCACTGATGCCTAGAATGTCAATGTTTATGTACGCCATTTCTCTTTTAACAATTTCTAATTTTCCTAGATTCATACTACGCACATTTCATGTTCCAATTATTGATGGATGTTTACAGTTGTTTCTCCTCATTTTGAGTCATGCCACATCAGCAAATGGAAGTCCCTGGAGCTTTACTCCATTTCTGTCATCATGGTAGACTCTACTTTGAGGAGGCAACTCTTCCACAGTAGCCTTCTGAGTGCCTTCCAACCTGGGGGGCTCATTTTCCAACATTATATCTGATAGTGTTTCTTTGATATCTGTAGGGTTTTCAATGGCTAGTTGTTTCAGGAGTGGCTCGCCAGTACCTCCTTCCTAGTCTGTCTTAGTCTGGAAGCTCAGCTAAAATCTGTCCACCATGGGTAACCCTGCCAGTATCTGAGATACCAGTGGCATAGCTTTCAACCTCATTGCAACACACAAATCCCCACAGTACGGCAAACTGACAGACATGTGGGGGCCCTGGCCATTAGGGAAATGCAAATCAAAACAGCTCTGAGATTCCACCTTACTCCAGTAAGAATGGTCAAGATCAACAAAACAATAACAACGGCAATGTTGTTAGCAAAAGGAACCCTCTTACGCTGTTGGTGTGACTGTAAATTGGTTCAATCACTTTGGAAATCAATATGGAGATACCTCAGAAAACTAAAAATAGAACTGCCATACAACTCTGTTGCTCCACTACTGGGAATATACCCAAAGGGAGATGAGTCATCATACCACAGAGACACCTGCATCTCCATATTCAATTCAGGATTTTTCACAATAGCAAAGATATGGAACCATCCAAGGTTCCCATCAACAGAAGAATGGACTTAAAAAATTATGGTACATATACACAATGGAATAGTACTCAGCAATTTAAAAAATGAAATAATGTCATTTGCAGGAAGATGGATGGAATTGGAGAACATCACCTTAAGCAAAGGAACACAAGCCCCAAAAGAAAAATACCATGTATTCTCACTCATATGTGGGTGCTGAATCATATTTAAAGGAAGGAAAAAAATCCTATTTATAAATTGAAATATAAAATATGCACAATTAAACTTAGCGTAGAATGGACCATATAAGGAGTGGAAAGAAGGAGGGAGGGACCTAACAGAGGCAAGCAAAGATTGGAGAAGATGGGATGGGGAGGAGGGTCAATGAGGAGGAATGAAGTGGGAGAGGTTAATCTCAATGTAAACAGCACAACTTCATGAGTATGTTGGAAAAATAGGTGAAGATAACCCAAGTAAATATCAGAGTTTAACTACAAACTAGCCAATAAGGCTCCATTAACTTTGTGGGTTGATGAAAGTGTTGCTAGAAGTGATGTAAAGGATGCATAATGGAAAAAGCCAATGCTGTATTAGTCTGTACCCCATCATCATTTATTAATAAAGGGGGGAAAAAGAAAAACATTTTAGGATCTCTATGAGTCTTGTTAGGTGCCGTCGAGTCGGTATCTGACTCATAGCAACCCTCATAGGGTTTTCAATGGCTGACTGTTTCGGGATTGCCTTGGGAGTGGGTTGCCAGGCCCTTCTCCCATTTTTGTGGTGCTGGGAATTGAATTCAGGACCTCAGGGACTTTAGCGCAGCGCTCTACCAACTGAGCTAAGAGCTGGGATTTAGCTCAGTTGGTAGAGCGCTGTGCTGCAGTCTCTGAGGTCCTGAGTTCAATTCCCAGCACCGCAAAAATGGGAGAAGGGCCTGGAAACCCAGTCCCAAGATAATCCCGAAACAGCCATTGAAAACCCTATGAGGGTTGCTATGAGTCGGATACCGACTTGATGGCACCTAACAACAACAACAACAATGAGTCTGACGTGACTCTTCAGCACCTAACAACAATAAATTGATCTAGGACAGTAGAAACAGCCCAGAAAATAGTAAGAATTAGAGCAGGTTTCATTGTCAGTTAGATTGTTTTCACTCTAAATGGTATGCTAATTTCCATGTGGTTTACTTTTGT
Source organism: Pedetes capensis (assembly GCA_007922755.1). NCBI lineage: Eukaryota > Metazoa > Chordata > Mammalia > Rodentia > Pedetidae > Pedetes > Pedetes capensis. The sequence goes on from VMDO01039878.1 coordinate 11,724, forward strand.
CCAATTGCCTCGGGGCAGTGCATCCATTATTGTGACAAAACTATGGATGTACCAATGAGAATTTATTAACTCAAAAAGTACTCTACAGGGTATAAAATGTAAAATAGTACTGGTATAAATCAGGAATAGCAGCAAGAAATACCAAACCCAATATGAGATGTATATTATTTCCCTTAAGAGGAAGATTATTTATAGTTTCCTTTTGAATGACACTAAAAATATTCATAAAGCCAAATTAAATTGCATAAATGATTCAGTGGTTTTATTTCAACAGGTAGGTATTGTTTTGGTTCCCAGAGTCAGCTGTTGATTGTTAGATAGTTATACTCAATGAGCTAAAATGTGAATATAACTTGTTTTGCAGACAAAGTGTAGTTTAGTTCCACTTGCTTTCCTATCTAGGTTTTTAGGCCTATGTAGAAAAGTAAAATGCAAAATCAGAAGATTTTATAAAGTCCTTCTATGACAACAGTTTTTAAAATGTTAAATGTATACAACAACCCTATTTTTGGTACCCAAACTTTCAGACATGGCAGCATAAAAATAGTAAGATATAAGAACAAGACTATTCATTATAGTTGGTAAAGATCCCAAATTATAAATTACTTAAATGTCCATCCAAAGAGAAATGTGTAAG
>VMDO01039879.1:0-12355 GCA_007922755.1 Pedetes capensis
AGATGTATCAATAAAATAGAATTCTGAATATCTGGAAAAGGAACATCACAGTGCGCTTTGTGCCCCGCCATGTTTATCAGTCCAAGAGCTACGTGGGAATACACATGTGGGCCACCACTGGGGGCAGGCAGAAAACAAATACTAGGAAAGGAGTCTGGGGGGCTCAAGGTAAAAGAAAGTCATCGTTATCACTTTGTACATGTTAGTATGTTAGAATTCTCAAGCTCCCTCCTCGGGAACCAAATCCTAATTCCCTGTGGTCAGGAGTGGGTAATTTGTGTGACTGCTTTCTAGTCTGTCAGAATTTTTTTTCATAAATGTTAGTGGAGTCCAGAGCAATAAGTCATTTGGCATACCCATTACGTATCTATGAAATCAGTTCTGCTTACATATCCATCCCCTTGCATGCTGTAGAGAGCAGGATAAACAAATGAAGAAAATAAAGAAAAAAGGTAGGAATTTTAATTGATATGTAGTGGCAGTCATACGCAACCGTAGTTATCGTCATTGTTTTTTTCTCTTTGCTTTTTTCTTTCATATATGCAAATAGTTGCATCCTGTATTTTGTGTTTGCCTCTCCCTCTTTACCCCTCTACATTATTCACCCTCCCCATGCCCCCTTTCTAAACCTCCACTCCCACCTGCAATCCAATCAAATCCACTCCAGTAGGGTCCACTTGACGTTTCCATTCTTAGAAAAGTCTGACGGTTCATTTTTACATAACTGTAAAATTATATATATATGTAAAATTATTTTTTTCCTCTAAGTTGGATTTAGCTCCTACATATCGGGCAGAACATATGGTATTTCTCTTTTTGAGTCTGGGTTAATTCACTTAAAATTATGTTCTCCAATTTCATCCATTTTGCTGCTAATGACATGATTTCATTCTTTACAGCTGACTAATATTCCATTGTGTGCATAGGCTATACTTTTTCAATCCAGTCCTCTGTTGATGGACATCTTAGTTGTTTCGATTATGAAGAGTGCTGCATTAAATATGGGTGTGTAGATGTCCCTGTGGTATGATGACTTATCTGCCTTTAAGTATATTGCCAGGAGTGGTATAGCTGGGTCATAAGTTAGTTCTGTTTTTAGTTTTCTAAGATACTTCTATATTGATTTCCAAAGTGACTAAACTAATGTACAGTCCCACCAGTGGAGTAAAAGTGTTCCTTTTTCTCTGCATCCTCTTCAGCATTTGCTGTTGTTTGTCTTTAATGCCAGCCATGCTTCTGAAGTAAGACAGAATCTCAGTGTTTGGATTTGGATTTCCCTAATGGCTAGGAATATTGAGCATTTTTTCATGTGTTTATTGGCCATTTGTATTTCTTTTCTTGAGAACTGTCTGTTCTATTCCATTGCCCACTTATTGGATTGTTATTTTGGTGTTTGATTTCTTCTTTGCATATTTTAAAAATTAGTCCCCTGTCAGATGTGTAGAATGCAAAGATTTTCTCCCATTCTGTGGGTTCTCCCATCATTTTGTTCATTGCTTCCTTTGCTGCCCAGAAGCTGTTTTATGTAATCCCATTTGTCAATTCTTAATGCAGTTTCTTGGGCTATAGGAGTCTTGTTAAGGAAGCGCTTGCCTATGCCTACATGTTGGAGTGTGTTCCCTAACATTTCCTCTGGTAGTGTTAAGGTTTTTGGTTTTATGTTGAGGTCTCTGATCCATTTTGAGTTGACTCTCATACAGATAGACAGATATGGGTCTATTTTCGTTCTTCTGCAAATGGAGATCCTGTTTTCCCAGCATCTTTTGTTAAAGAGGCTACCTTTTCTATAATGTATGTCTTTAGTCCTTTTGTCAAAGATATATTTGTGTGGGTGTATATCTGGGTCTTCTGTTCCATTAATGATCATGCCTGTTTCTGTGTCAGTACCTAGCTACCTTGCCACTATACCCCTGTAAGATAGTTTGAAGTCAGATATTGCGATATCTCCCTCCTGCACCGCTTTTGCTGCTAAGGATAGTTTTGGCTATATGTGGTCTCTTGTGCTTCCATACCAATTTTAGATTACTTTTATATTTCTCCAAAGTATGTCATTGGAATTTTTATGGTGGTTGCATTGAATCTGTAGATTGCTTTTGGTAGTATAGCCATTTTCACAATCTTGAAGACAGATTTCTGTCTTCAAGTCTCTTGATATGTTGAATTACATTAATTGATTTATCTATGTATCTTTGAGGTCTTTTAACACACTTCTAAGCAGACTGATCAGGGCATGCTATTTTAAATATTTTCTTCCTAACCTAGCATTTGGTCCTTACCTATTGGTGCATTTGAGTGTTGGCAAGCTGTTTGGAGATTTGGAGTTGATATGTAACTTATCATTATTTAATTAGTTTGCTTATTTATTTAGCATACTGGGGGGTTGAACCCAGAGCTTCACACATGCTTTACAAGTGCTCTACCACTGAGCTACACCATCAGCCCACTTTTTTAATTTTATATTTTGAGTCAGGGTCTCACTAAGTTATACAAACTGCCTCTGACCTCAAACTTGTGATCCTCCTACCTCTGCTTCCTGAGTTGCTGGGATTACGGCATGGGCCACCATGCCCAGCTCAAATTATAATTTTTCCAACCAATGGGAAATAGTGTTTTGGAGAACATTGAATGGAAACCTTAAGTCTCATGAAAGAATTTGGATACCAAAAATGCCTGGGTGTTTTTCATTATTATTAATAAATTCTGAAGAATGCTTAGACATTTCATCAAACATTACCTCTGCCTCATTTTTCTATGTGGAAATTCTGGAACTCTGAGCAAACATATTCAAAGTTCTCATTCCCAACTTCGTGTCGTCATGGATTCTGTTTGCTTTCCATATTTTTGTCTTTCAGTGCTACATTCTGCACAACTTCTGTCTTTCTGTTTACTAATTCCGTATGCCTAATCTGTTGAATCTATTTACTGAGCCCTTAATTTTCATTACATATAGTTTTATTTTTAGGAGTTGTATTTGTACCATGTTCAAGTTCATGTCACTTACTATTGGTTCTAATTCCCGTAAATACTTTTTTTAAGTTTGCACTTTATTGCTTTAAAGATAGTAATTATGGTCTATTTACTGTTCATGACTGATATTTTCAACATCTGAAGCCCTTGTGAGACTCCTCTTGTTGATTCTACTTGTCTGGATGTCTTTTCTTGGTGACCTTGGGTGTGAGTTCTTGAAATCGTTTCTTGGTGATCCTGGGTATCTTTGTATACTGGTAATTGTACTTACAAATATTTTTGTAGAAATTTTGTGGGCCTAAGGTAAAAATATCTTCCTCAAGAAAGGATTTGCCTTTGCTGCTCTTCCGCCAGCCTGGGATCCTTCAGGATGAACTAAGCACTTCCAGACTTGAAATTGGCTTCCTTGCTGATACGGTCCCAGGCTAGGAAGATGTAACAACGCTGTAACCTCAACTTTTTTTGGAGAGAGTCTGCAGTTAGCCTCCCTCTTCAGCCAGATGTGGGGCCTTAATTTCTGGCCCTCTCACTAAAGTCACTTTCAAAATATAAGTTCAAGTTTGCTGAGGTCCTAAAGCCTTCAGGATAAAAGCAGCTTCCAAGCTCTGTCCTCACTCTGGGCTCCTATTTCCTTCTGGTTTTTGACCTGTATTTCCTTACCATATGGTCAGCTCTTCATGGTTTTTAGGAAGAGTTTTTAAAAATTTTGAACTTTGTACTTCTTATCTGAATGGGGTTTGGTCCAAATAACTCACAGATGCTGGAAATAATATTTCAAGTCTTTAAGTATTTTAAGGCAATCAGAAAGTCATAGTGTTACAGAGTAACTGATAATACTGCTGCGAAAATAGAGAATGAGGACATTACATAAAACTGGATTGCAATACATACCTTATGCTCTAGATTCTTCTTTACTGACATTTAGCTAAAAACAAGAGGCAGATGTGGCAATCTATGGAGCCATTATTTGTTTGTGCTTCAATAGAACTGAGACTTAAGAACAACATACCTAAATATTAGGACAAAAGTGACTCAACTATAAGCTTCACTCTGCAGGCTTTTATGTTTACCCATTTTTCCTTAACCTTGAATCCAGGACCTCCTCTAAACTGCTTGATAGTTACAATTTTTAGCTTTAAAAATGACTTACTTACACAATGTTAAATTTTCTCATGACTGTGTTTTGTTGTTGCTATGAGAAACCATCTGCCCAAGTCATCATTCTACATACTTGCACATTGAAAAAAAAAAAAGATAAAACTTGCTATTTGACCCTTCGTAGATAAGAAACATAGTTTGCCAAATTTTTGACTCCATAGATGCGTGGCTATGGAGTCAAAAGCTACATAACAGCATTTAGACAAGGCCAACATTGCACAGTGTAGCCATGTGGCTGGATACACGGTGGGGAGGGTCTATTAAGAAATCTCCCAATTGCAACTTTTAGGTCTGACAAGAATAATACATCCAACCTGGGACTCCTTGACGTAAATTAGGAAATAAAGAGAAACGTGTTGAGAAATAAACGCTGAGCTGTTATCGCTTCATTGTATAACTTTACTGGCAAGAACAAAAGAAACATTTGGCAATTTTTTTCTAAAAACTATGTTAAAAATGTATAAGTAATATATGTGAAAAGATTAAAGAGATAGGTTCACAAACATATCCTCAGATTATTTACCTAAATACTCAATATTCCTATGAGGACTTATTAATCATTTCTAAGACAAAAGCCTATTGATTATCATTTGGTGTTTGTGAAAGATGTCTAACACTCTATCTGAATCTACATTTTACCTATTTTGGTCAAACTGGCAACCCCACATTTGTCAAAGTAGAGGGGCTGCAGACATACTGTCAATGATATACCTGGATTTCAAGTTTGAGAGAGATTCCTCTACCATGTAGGAGAAATACATTTCCTAATGATTGTTTCAGAAGAAATCCTTGAACAATATACTGAATAGCATTTGTGTGTGTGTGTGTGTGTGTGTGTGTTACTGGGGAGTTGAACCTGAGGTCTCACACACACTTTTTGAAGCACTCAATCCTTGAGCTGCACCACCAGCCCATTTTTTACTTTGTATTTTGAGACAGGGTCTCACCGAGTTGCGCAGACTGCCTCTGCCCTCGAACCTGTGATCCTCCTGCCTTTGCCTCCCAAGTTATGTGATTAGAGGTGTGCACCAGGGCACCTGGCTTGAATAGCATTTTTACATGTCTTCCCCATACCAAACACAGTAAGTGCATTATTTTCAATATCTCTAATCTTTAGTCTTGCATCTAAAGATGATTATGATGATGTTTTACAGATGAAAAACAAAAGCTCAGAGAGGCTATTTTGCAGGCACGAGAGAGGCTGATATATTTGTTCAAACTCATGAATAAGCTAGAATTCAAATCCTTGTCTACGTAACATAAATGCAGAAGGTAGGGCAGCTTGAGGCAAAGATAAAAAGAAAATACAAGCAAAATAAATGTCCTTAGAGTGCTCATGGGTGATCTTTAATGGTAAAAGAAGCCATTGCACTTCTGGACATAAATCTTTTTTCCTACTAATCCCAGGCTTTGGCCAAGTCAGCTCTTGAACTACAGTGATAGATTGTCATCTTGCTCAAAATATTCATCTCTTTTTGAGGCACCCTTTTCCATTAGAAATCCATTGTTCTTTGATATCAGGTGGGTCACGTGACTGGTACCACTCCTTCCTGAAGGAAAAGTTCGCCCTACTGGAATTGGGCAGGGCGTGTGACTTGTCTTGGCCAGTAACTCATGGCCAGAAGTGACGTGGGCAGAACCTATAAGCGAAACTCAGAATCTGCTGTAATTTGATTGCCGCCTTGGGTCTAATAACCCTAAGAATAGCTTTTTGTCAAGGCTGAGTGCCAGAGTAATGGCGGCCTGAAGGATACCAGCAAATGGGGGATGGACCATTCCTTAACTGTCCAGAAAGAAATAACTATCACCACTAATTTTTAGAGTCATTCATTGTTATTGTTTTTTGAGTCTTGACTCCACCTGTAACGTCATTGTTAGGTGCCGTAGAGTCGTGTCCGACTCATGGTGACCCTTATAGGGTTTTCAATGGCTGATTGTTTCAGGATTGCCTTGGGAGTGGATTGCCATGTTCTTCTCCCATTTTTGCAGTGCTAGGGATCAAACTCGGGACCTCAGGGACAGCGGAATGGCACTCTACCAACTGAGCTACCTGTAACATGGGATGATAGTAAATATTTCTGGATATTGTGAGGATTGGAAAAATTATTTAAGAAAATGGATTTAAAGAGCTGGACACATTGGCAACTGCCATACTTGACAGTCATTATCCACCACTCTATAATACATTTATGTAAACAAGCAAGCAGATGTGTTCTTATTGCTGGGGTAAACTTCCCCCTGATGAAATTAAGGTATCCACAGCCAGGCATGATGGCACGCTTATAATCCAGCAACTCGGGAGGCGAAGGCAGGAGGATCACAGATTCGAAGCCAGAGACAGCCTGGGTACCTTAGAGAGACCCTGTCTCAAGATAAAAAATAAAAAATAGGCTGGTGGTGCAGCTCAGTGGTAGAGCGCTTGCAAAGTATGTGTAAGGCCCTGGGTTCAATCCCCAAGTACCACCAAAAAGAAAAATTTGGCATCAAATTTTACTTCACAAGTCAAAATTGTAATAGCAAAATCCAATGTTCCATTCTTCACACACTAATAACAATTACGGATCAGACAGTTCAATGCCAGGGACAGGCACACACACACAACAAAGATTTGGTCTTTTTTTCTAAAGGATGAATAATCTGGTGGGTTTATTAAAATTTGGTGGTAATTTAACGTTTCATAATTTGAGGGGGAAAATCTAGGAGCTAGGGTTACTTTTTTATTTTAACAGTTATCTTTCTTTCCAGAAATTTTAACCATCAAGGTGGTATTCCTAAACTGTTGGGTGTGTGTCCATGAATAAACGAATTTGTTGGTAATTAGTATCAGTACTGATATTAAATATTCATGCTTCTTGTTAGATGCCATCAAGTCAGGTCCAACTCATAGCGACCCTACGTACAACAGAGGAAACACTCCCCAACACTGTGCCATGCTCGGCAATATTGTCAGTGCCTCTCTGCTATTCACAGGATTCTTTGGTTTTTGTTTGTTTGTTTCCTTGCTTTTTTGAGGCAGAGTCTCACTAAATTACACAGACAGCCTGTGGTCTCAAACTTGCAATCCTCCTGCCTCCATCTCCTGAGTTGCTGGGATTACAGGCACGTGCCACAGCACCCTACTCATTCATAGGTTTTCAATGGCTGATTGTATTTTGGGAATGGGTTGCCAGGTCCTTCTCCCAAGCCTATAGCACCTGGTGTTCCCAGGTGGTCTCCCATCCAAGTACTAACCGGCCCAACCCTGCTTAGCCTCCAAGATCTGAAGGGATCCGACTCCGGGGTGGCACGGCTACCATTTTTATGATGATAGTCTAGTTCTACCACCACATCTTATTCACACTATAAGTTTCCTTCATGCAAAGTAAAGTCTAACTTCACTTCAACTCAAATCTAAAGACGCTAAGTTTCTCTCCAGCAAATTATGAGTTCATCATAACCCGTTGTGATGTCACATGCCCGCAGACACGTTCATCTTCATGTCCTTCGATGTACGCATCTTTGCCTGCGCGGTCCATGTTTTATTCTTTGGTCTCCCTGGCTCATCACATTCTAAAGTACAATGTGATCCCTTCCTACCACAGACCCAGAGCAAATGGGGTGCTTCAGCATGCTGTGTGATATGATCCAGCTGGCTGAGACACACAGGGGTGGAACACACAGCAGCATGATACGGTCCCCAGATACGTTGTCCCACTTCTATGACAGGGACTGGAAATTACTAATTATGATTAAATATCAGTTAGGAACCAGCCATGAACACAACGCCGATCCTCAGGGAGCTGACAGAGTGTCGTGGGACTTAAAGCCACGTTTCCTGACCTCAGGGAACGCAGCCAGCTCTCCACTGAGCAGAACTCTGCCGTTATCTATGATTGCCGTCTACTGAGAATTGGGTGGGGGAAGTAAAATCCATTCCCTGCATCTTTGGAAAGATTTACTGCGCGATGGCACATGTTTTCTATTGCACAAAACAATGCATCAAATTCCCCGCCCCTGCCAGACTGACATCACTTAATGAAGAATCTCAAACGTATGCCTTTTTTCTGTTCCCCATCAGCCTTGCTGCCTAGCAGAAGATCTACTGCAAGACCTGGCAAGCTTCTTTTCAGTTGAGTAAAATAAAGAAATTGTTTTGGGTATGATACGTTTGCTGCCAGAGTCTTTCAAGAAGATTAATAATGCAAGTGAAATACATAGCCAAAGGAATTGTGTGATTTCTCCCATCTGAACAAATGTTTAACTAATTATCTACAGATGTGAGGGGAAACATGGACTAAACTAAAATGAACTCACTTGCCACCACTTTAAATGAAAATGCATCCCTTGCATGTTAAGGAACTTTAGAAGTAAACATTTAAGTCACAAACCTCTCCAAATAAAATCCTCCTAAATACAAATGCAATGTGAGCCAAAATGTTCATCTTAGCAGCCCACTCCTGAAGCAATATTAGCCTTTAGGAGTAAACCTGAGCTGTTGGGATAGAATAATCAGTATGGTCTGTTCTTAAAAGAAAAAAAAAAGTTTATGACCTTCACTTCTGTGTATCTTAAGAAAGAATGAGCATCATTGTGGGGAAAAAGTTCCGCTTGATTTTCCCGGCCATGACCCCGCACTCAGCTTCAGACCTGGCCGTCTGTGTTTAGCTCCTTTCCCACCGAGAGCTGAGTCTGCATTTTCAGTTGGGCTGCTTGTTTTCATAGCTTCATCTGTCAAACACATCCTACTGTTCTTTCAGCATTGTGAAGCACACTGTATTCGACTTCAGAGCTGCTGATGAGCTGTGGGGCTTTCCGTGGATACCACATGGCTGGAAACAGGCGTAGAAGCTGTTAGGAATTTGTCCTCTCGTTTCAGGGCAAAGGGGCTTCCAGAAGAGCCATGTATCCAAAGTGCTTTATTTTCTTTCCTATTGTGATATCATGGAGATGTTGACACATGAATCGCACTAAAATTTAATTATAAGTCCACATTGGCCAGCAGTAGACATAGGCAGATCAGTCATAACCCACCAAATTTCAGCACAAACTTTTCAGAAGCAGTAGATGAATCTTTGGTATTCCTACTCAGATCAGTGCAGATATACTGTTGTTGTTGTTGGGTGTTGTCCAGTTGAGTCCGAATCAGAGAAACTCTGTGTACAATAGGATGAAACTCTCCCCAACACTGTGCCCTGCCCAGCACTATGTTGGTCTTCTCTGATATCCACAGGGTTTTCAGTGGTGGGTTGTTTCTCAGATTGCTTTGGGAGTGGGTTGCCACATCCTTCTCCCACGTAGATGGATTGTTGTTAGGTGCCGTCAAATCTGTGGCCAACTCATAGCAACCCTATGTACAATAAATAAAACACTATTGTCATGCTTCTATGCCATTTCAATGGCTGATTGTGTTTTGGGAGTGGGTTTCCAGGTCCTTCTCCCAAGCCTACAGCACCTGGTGTTCCCAGGTGGTCTCCCATCCAAGTACTAACCAGACCCGACCCTGCTTAGCTTCGGAGATCTGATGGGGTCAGAGGCCACAGTGGTACAGCTGCAGCCTGTAGATGAATTGTTGTTAGGTCCTGTTGAGTTGGTGTCCCCTGAGTCCTCCTTATAATCACCCAAAATACAACAGGTGAAACAGTACTGTTAGTGCTTCTCTGCTATTCATAGGATTTTCAATGGTGGATTGATTTTTGGGAGGGGGTTTCCAGGTCCTTCTCCCAAGCCTACAGTATCCGGTGTTCTCAGGTGGTCTCCCATCCAAGCACTAACCAGCCCCGACCCTGCTTAGCTTCTGAGATCTGACGGGATCCAACACCACAGTACTGCTGCTGCAGGCATGTAGATGGATTAGGAAGTGAGAATCTGAGAATAAATATTTATATATATATACATACACACAATGTTGTATCTAAATATAATTTATCAACTTCAGGAAAAATGTGTTGTTGAGTAGTTAAGTCTCCAATTTATGAGCAGCGCACATCCTTGGCTTGTGCTCCCTTCTGTGCTCTGGCTAGGTGCTTTTTGATCATTTTATTCCTTTGGAGTATTTCAAGCAGTGAATGTTAAGGAGGGAGTCTTAAACAGTGAATACCAATTAGTCATTTGGCCTGTTTCTTATTAGCCTTGGGGCAAGTCTGATGGGAAAAACAGTGAAAATTGGATTTGTGGGTCATTTGTGAGGCTCAATAATTTCTTCACTTGAAAACTGCCATGGATAATGTAGAATTGGTATGACCACACCAACGCCACCGTTTCTAAGCTTGACATGCTCTTATTGAATAAGTCATGAGCTTTCAATGATGCTCAGGTTGGATCCTATTCACAGCCCTACAAGGGTTGGTTCCAAAGTTCCCTGTTTAGTTTTTACATGATTGCATTGTGATTTCATTTTGCAACATACTTACTTTCTGTGTTGCAGGAGAATACAGTGAGGATTTGGTAACTTGGACAGCACAAAGTTTTCCGTTTCGAGCATGATTTTTAAACTGTAGAGGCAGCAACTTTGGAATAACGTGTATCATTTCTCTTATGTCCACACAGTAATTTTCACTTAGAAAAGAAAAAAAACCATGAAAACATTTATGTAAGCTCTTAAATTGTGATGGAGAGTATGAAAGTCCTTTCCATCCCCCAAGCAAACTCCAGCATACGCGTTGGTGTTTTTACCCCAGATGTCAGTGTGTGCAGCTGGGCCAGGAGAATGTTCTTCCCCACCTCTGTCTGCTGACTCCATTCTCAACTGATCCTTTCTGTGCTTCTCATAAAGCTCAATACAGTGAGGATGCAGCCCTTCCCAGAGGCTGCGGAAAAACATGGGGAATATCTCATGTTAAAATGTGGTTGTAATTTAATGGCACTGCCTTAAAGAAAATACAGTTGCTAGACAAAGCCATGCTGATTACCTTGTTTCGCGGCACACACGCTTTAGAGGGACAAAGTAGAATTCCTTACCATTGAGGGGCAAGGGAGGGGTAAAGACAGCTGTAATTTTGGCAGAGTCATTGGTCAAATTATAGATTTTTAGTATTTTCAATATTAAGGGGCAATTATCTTGTGAGTACAATCAAATGCAGTTAGTCAGCATCTGATTATTAAATACTGAAAAAGAATAAGCCCTAAGTCATATTTACATTATTTATAAAACCAGCCAAAACATTTTATTAACAATTGAAACATCATCCCTGAATTATGCAGAAAGGGGGAAAAAATCCAAGTTTTTGTATACCTAACTTGTTAAAGCTGTCTTTATGATCGCTTTTTAAATGTCGTTAATGTTTAATAGGGGTTTAAAGCCATGCTCAGCTGGGGCAGTGATGCAAACATGGGATTCCAGCAACTCAGGGGGCAGAGGGAGGAGGCTCATCTGAGGCCAGAGGCAGCCTGAGTAATTTAGTGAGGCCCTGTCTCAAGATAAAAAATAAAAAATGGGTGGAAGATGCAGCCAGTGAGAGAATGCTTGCAAAGTATACTTAAGGCCCTGAGTTCAGCCCTCATTATTGTAAAATAAATAAGTAAGCTATTCTTTTTTTTTTTAGAAATTTTTAATGTACATCATAATGTGATTCATTTTGGCATGCTTTTCATTGTGACAATTTTCATATATGCATTTTGATACACATTATTCATATAGGTTACCCCTAACCCTCCCCTATGCTTCCCCCCTCCCCCCTTCCCATCTAAGTTTCCCATCCAAGTCTTCTCTATCTTTTACTTAGTAGTTATTTTTCTATATGTCCTTGGGTTCCAGTTCTGTTTAAGATAGAAACTTTTCCTGTAGTGGTCTTTGTTTTTATCTTGTTAGAACAATTACATGCGATTTCTAGTCCATTTATATTGACATCATTCTTATCTTCCTCCCCCCTTTTATTATGATCCGACCTTTGAGTAGGATTTTTCCTTCTTGTAATTTTGAATCAGCTCCCTCATATAAGTGAGAACATGTGTTGTTTCTCTTTCTGAGCTCGTGTTCGTTCACTCAAAATAATTTTCTCTAATTCCATCCATTTTGCTACGAATGACCTTGTTTCATTTTTCTTGATTGCTGAGTAGTATTCCATTGTGTATATATACCATAGTTTTTTTTATCCATTCTTCTGTTGAAGGGCACTTTGGTTGATTCCATATCTTTGCTATTGTGAAAAGCGCTGCATTGAACATGGAGATGCAGGTGTCTCTGTGGTATGATGACCCATCTCCCTTTGGGTAAATTCCCAATAGTGTTATAGCTGGGTCATATGGTAGATCT
>VMDO01039880.1:0-12356 GCA_007922755.1 Pedetes capensis
TCAAGAGTGGAATCTACAAAGTTGATCTTATAGAATTAGGAATTACAGTGATGGTTACCAGGGTTCTGGGTGTATGGAGAAGGAGAAGGGGTGGAGATGATGTTGGTCAATGGCTAAGAAATTTCAGTGAGGATAAGTAAGTTCAAGACATCAAGATGTCTACTGTATAACATGATGACTATGGTCTATAAGAGCTTATGTGGTTGAGGAGTTTAGTTTGTTTGTTTGTTTTTATGTATTTGCCATACTAGGAATTGAACTCAGGGCCTGATGCACGCTAGGAAAGCACTATATCACTAAGCTGCACCACCAGCTCCTTTTATACTTTTTGAGACAGGGTCTCACTAAGCTATGCAGGCTGCCTCGGGCTTGGAACTCATGATACTCCTGCCTCAGCCTACTGAGGAGCTGGGATTGTATGCATGAACCAGGGCACTCAGCTATATAGTATTCTCAAAAATGCTAAGACAGTGGATTGCTCTCATTACACATTTGATAACTGTGTTAAGTTATACATATATTAATGAGATAAGTTTATTCTAAAATGTTTGCAAGCATACTTCAAAATATCATGTTGTACAGAGTAATTACACAAAAATTTCCCAGTCAATTAAATGAAATTAAAACATAATTTTAAAGTGGTTGTGGAATAAATTACATAACATTAGCTATTTTTGTAATTTTTTCATTTTTATTTTTTAAGAGATACAGACTCATAGGGTGAACTAAAACTCCTGGACTCAAGCCATCCTCCACAGACGTGCACCACCCTGCCCAGTTTATGTAGCTTCTATGGATGTTAAGAGGTAAATTTATATTTACTGACAGAGGACAATATCATTAAAATAAAATAATCAGGTTACCAAATAATATACAGTATGGTTCTATATGTATGATAATGCCTCCCTAGCTTCACAGATATATTTTCATTCATATCCTATGTAACCTCAATGAATAGACTAATAATGATGATAAAATAAGCAAATAAGATGGTCAAAGAATTGCACAAGACTCCCTGAAATTTTTCTAGATAATTAATGTAAATTCATCCCTACTAGAATCGTTTGTTACCATGGGCTTGTTCCCAAAGGAAAACCTAGGTTAAACCTCTGCCCTGTAGTTTACAATAACAGGTGTGTAGATTTCTTTCCAGGATCTTGAAGACCACTTTTCCTGACCTGCAGATGCCAAGGGGAGACTGAGATGGGACTGAAAGGCCTAGCTCTCTGTGTTCACTTTGTCTGTCTCCTTTTTGCCTCCTTAATCTTTATGTCAGATTCTACTCAGCTCTGTATGCACACATGTCAAAACTGGAGAAAGATTTGAACAGAAGTGTATTACAGGATTAAATTGACTGAGACTTGTCAGAAAAAAGTCTTTAAATTTAATGTAGCCCCAGGCTCAACTAAAACTTAAAGAGCTCCTGATATGGCCTTTTGAGTGCTGAAATTACTGGCATTCCCCACCACCTGCACCCACTGCAATCACTGCTTGCCCCTCCCCCTCCCCTCTCCATTCTCCCTACTACCACCTTCCCCTCCCCCTCCTCTTCTTCCTCATTCTTCTTTCCTTTGGTAGTCCTTGAGAGCTTGAACACAGGGCCTTACAGATCCTAAGCAAGTGCTCTACCAGGGAGCTGTACCCCTGGCCCCTTTTTTGATTTTGAGACAGAATTTTGCTAAATTGTGCAGCTGACATTGGTTTGAACACTCAATCATCTCGCTTCAGCCTCACAAACTGCAGAGGTCACAGGCACGTACCATGGCACTAGACATCTATTTTTTCCCGGATAGGGGTGTTTCAAATATTCCCCTCCTCCTAATGTTAAAAAGCACAAATTTATGAGTATGTTGGAAAAAAGGGGGCAAAATAAAAAAAAATAAAACCTCCTAGAATAGCTAAAATGAAAAATATTAATAATATCAAATGCTGCCAATAATGCAGACAGACTAGATCACTCATGTAATACTGCTGAGGATTTAAAGCCATCAACTACTATACAAAAAAATTTGGTTAATATCAAAATCAGGAAGCACATGTATAGACAAATATTCTCACAAAAAATGTGCAAGTAGAAAGGAGACCATTGGTGGGGGCATGGGGATGAGGGAAGAGGGTGTTGAGAGGGTAAAACGGAAGTTATGTCAGCAATATTCAATGAAATGCATATATGGAAATGTTATAATGAGATCTATTAAGTGGTACATTAAAAATTATTAATAAAAAATTTCCCTCCTCTATATTAGAAGTGCATCAGTTACTAGATTTTGGATCTACCCTAAATCTAGCTTGAACTCATCTCTATAGCCTCAAATAAATAAATCTACAAAGACCCAATTTTCAAATAAAGTTATAGGGACTGGGGATGTAGCTCAGTGTAAGTACACTTACTTAGCAAATGGAAAGCTCAGGGTCTGATCCCTAGGACAAAATTTTAAACAGCCTACTAACAATAATATGCACAGACATTAGGTGCTTGGACTTGGACATATCTCGTGGGGGCAATTCAAATCATGGCTTGTTGTTGTTGTTAGGTGCTGTCGAGTCAGTATCCGACTCATAGTGACCCTCATAGGGTTTTCAATGGCTGACTGATTGCCTTGGGAGTGGATTGCCAGGGCCTTCTCCCATTTTTGTGGTGCTGGGAATTGAACTTGGGACCTCAGAGACTGCAGCGCAGCGCTCTACCCACTGAGCCAAACCATGACACGACCTAACAAATCAAGAAAATTGCTCCTAGAACTCAGAGGATTCCATTTTTTTTACATGGCCTTACAATTGCTATGTAACCCAGATTGTCCTGGAACTCTGGATCCCCTTGCCTCAACCTCCCCAGTGCTGAGATAACAGGAGAATTCCATCACACCCTCTCGGGATGCAGTTTGATAAGCTAATCCAGATTTTACAAAGCTTTTTGTGTGCTATGGACGTTGATCACACGTATAAGGAGAGAAATTTTGAAGCAATGTTTCATGTTTGCCAGTTTTTGTCAAATAAATACATTAGGGTTATTTTCTAGATCTAGTGTTAGTTGGCCAGAGGCACTCAAGTTTTTCTATATCCATATCCGCAAGCATCAGCGGTATGGGACGGTATATGTTTCATGTCATTAGCAATATTGAATCTATTCACCTCTTAATAGTTTCTAATAGTTTGATAATGACTCTTCACATATTTGCATTTGGGAAAAATTGAAAATCAGTTCACCAATGTAATGGAAGTTCAAATTTTTCAATGATAGTGACATCTCAAAATTTAAATAACACTGTCGAGGTTGTGGGTACTGGGGTTTGAACCCAGGGCATCACACTTTCATGCTTTGCAAGTGCTCCACCACTGAGCTGCACCCTAGCCCATTTTTTTACTTCTTCTCAGACAGCATTTGGCTAAATTATGCAGACTGCCTCTGGTCTTGAACTTGCAATCCTCCTGCCTCTGCCTCCGGGGAAGAGGTGCATTACAGGTGCGCATCATGTGTCTGGGCTCTAAATAATTACAACTTTTATTGTAAACATATATAAGCAGACTTATCAATTTTCTTAAATCACTTTTGTAGCTTATTAAATAGGACATAAAACAAATTATAACTAGAGATCTAAATAATTATTATTGAGCTAGGTGAGAGATATATCTGGCAATTTATTCTCATAAAAGTAGCTTCTCTTTTTCAGAAGAAGCTTATTCTCACTACCAAAAGATCATGCAATACACTTAATGAAATTATATTTTTTAAATTCCTAAGTTATTGCCTTTAAAATATCCAAGGAGTCCCGGTCTTTGGAACTGTTTCTGTACAGTTTTTGTCTATGTCTTTATATATTCATAATTTACAAATATTTCCAGAATTATCACATATATTTAGTATTTTGTAAGGTTCACCATTTATTTAAGCATATCCTTATTGAAAATCCTAACAGATTTTGATCATACTAAGTTGGTAATGGATAGCTTTTATATGTGTATGATTTTTAATGGAGGAAGTATATTTTTAAAATGTTGTGAAGACTGATATGGTAAACCATTTTTGATTCTGTCTCA
The DNA here is from genome assembly GCA_007922755.1 of Pedetes capensis. Classification (NCBI taxonomy): domain Eukaryota; kingdom Metazoa; phylum Chordata; class Mammalia; order Rodentia; family Pedetidae; genus Pedetes; species Pedetes capensis. The sequence goes on from VMDO01039880.1 coordinate 4,039, forward strand.
TTGTGTAGACTGAGATTTATTTGTTAGCAATTTGTGTTTGAACAAATTGCTTTCAACAAAATCACCTGAATTTTTTCAATTACTGCACATGTCTTCCTCCTAAATTCAAAATTAATCATCCAGAGGTGCCAGGTATTTGAGATGCTACTTCCATATTTCCCAGACCACCCACACTAGCATTTTGATTTTTAATTCCAAAACCAGGTGGAAATTGATAAGGAGTATGGGACATAAAGGGCCATGAACTAAATGATGCTGTAAGATCTTAGATAATAATGAAACAGGACAGAAATAAATAAGGAGGGAAAAAGTATGCTAAAATACCATATTGAAAGCTTGTCAGATGTAGGGGCAGGAATGGAGAGTGATGGGTCTTAGAAATTCACTCATGAATTTGTCTGTGGGCATTTTTGTTATAAATCAGGGATGGAGGGCATGTTGAAGAAGCTATGTGGTACAGTGGCAAAGCAACAGAAAGAATTTAAACCATCCTTTGCGGTGTTTCCAGTGGGCTACTTCAGAGATGAAGAAAGGTGTTAATTGCATCTGGAACAGTTAATTATGTCATGCCAATACTCCATGGCAAAGAAACCTAATTAGGGTGTGCCTTAGGATCTGAATCAAAAGTCTTCCCAAATGCAAAGTGTATTCTGATCAGAAGCACTTGGAGGTGGTTACGGGTAGATGCACATCAGAAAGTTGCAGTTGCTCTAGAGACAGCCCAGACCACAGAACCACACAGAACTGCTGAGCCACTGGGTGACTATACCTGCAAACACCAATCAGATCATAGAATCTTCAGGTGTGTATAAGCTGCTGAGTATATGGACTCATATCTTTTCAGAATTTTTCCTAAATTCAGTTATGAGAAGATTGAGGAACTTCCCAAAGAGGTAAAATAAGCCTAGTTAATAACAGTCATGTAATCACTTTCTCATTACAGAGCTACAAAATTCTAATCTCTAGGATTGTTTTGAATTTTAGAAATTAATGTTTTCCCCATTATGTTCCTTGTATACCAAGGTTGTGAATTTGTGGAAGGGAAGTCCTAGCTCTCATGTAGCTTTTCCTTGACATGGGACCCATTTAGACCCCATGGTAGAAAGTGCAAAGTGCTACAGATTTTGGACTTTCAGGTAGTATCTTTGGTCTTTGACACCCCTGATAACATCTAATAATGGCTGAGGAAAGGTTGCCTTGGTGACCACACTGAGGGTTGAGAAATGAAAGGGTTTCTACATTCATTCAGGTCCAGGCATGGGAAGTTATTTTAAAAATGCAATGTATTAGGTAATGTCACATGCCATTTTAACATGTGGTTTACACATTTCCAAATGTGAATGAACTTAGCAGAGTATGTCTTATGAGAGTGGGATAAATTATTCTTAAACATTTCCTTTGTAACATCACTTTTACAAATTTCTCTGTTTAAAATATTTACTACAGTTTTCATTTCAAATAGTCACTATTTATAAAACAGTTAGAAAATTAAGAACAAATTTGTCCCCTCAATCACTTGTGAGTGAGTGGGAACAGATGCAATGGATGCAATAATTTCTCCATCCTTTTCGATTACATTATGTAAATGCTATGTTTAATCTCAATTCTTCTGTTTTATTATTAAATATGCACTTCTTTTCACTTTCCTAAGGGCATTGATGAAATAGTGTTCTTTCCTGGTTTTGAAATTAAAAATGCAAAGTTAAGTCCACATGTTTGTCAATCCTCTACCCTGGATTAATGTCAAAGCTTTTATTCTTTTCCAGCTTTCATTGTTTTTGTGTTATCTCTTTATATTATGGAGGAAATTTCCAAAAGTCTTTTCCATATTATGTTGCCCAACATCTTGGAAATTATTTATTTTGTCTTCTACCTCAAATATGAGTTCAATTATGGATTTAACTTTTAATGCCTTAATCTCTTATCTTCTGATAGATTCCTTATTGTTGTGATATTATATACATATTAAGATTCTTTGGCTGGAGACTTAGTGATAGTGAAAGCTACCACTGTAGCTCAAAGGTAGAGTGTCACAGCAATGAAAAAAAGATAAATTAGCCTGTGGGGTGTTTCCAGTGGGTTATTTAAAATGCTAAGAAAGGTGATAATTTAATCTAGAATAGTTATTCATGTCTTGCTAATTCTCTGAGGTACAGAAACCTAACTACAGTAAGGGTTGTTGTTGTTGTTATTAGGTGCCATTGAGTTGGTATCCAATTCATCGTGGCCCTCATAAGGTTTTCAATGGCTGACTGTTTGGGATTGTCTTGGGAGTTCATTTCCAGGTCCTTCTCCAATTTTTGCAGTGCTGGGAATAGAACTCGGGACCTCAGAGACTGTAGCATAGTGCTCTACCAACTGGGCTAAATCCCAGCCCAACAGTTAGGGTTACAGGATCCTAATATAAATACTTTACAAACGCAAAGTATATTCTGTTTTCCTAGCATAAAACAGTCCCTGATTTTGATGCCCAAAAAATAAAAATAACTAGCCCATTTTCTCTAGGTGCTATTCAGTAGGCTGTCCAGGAGGATTGCAGGTTTAAAGGCAGTCTATGTAACATACCATAGAGTTTCTTTATGAAATGGACCTATTACCCTGTGCAAGTGGCAGAATTGCTCTGAAGATTAAAAAGTGTGTATAAGCATTCAGAACAGTTAGAGATCATTGAGTAATATTATTTGTAAACTAACTTATTAAAAAATAAGAACTAATTCAATTAATGAATAAAATAATTATTCTTTATTGTAATGATTATTTCTTGTGTGTCGCCCCTCCCCAGGGCCACAACAAGGCCAGCGTTTCATCTTCAACTGGTATTGGGATCCCACACTCTGGGACTGGCGAGCATGATTGAGTCAAAGATGACTTTGGGATGCCTTTAGATTAGATTTTATTGACCAGTCCCCGTGAGGAAATCTGCCTTTTGGGAGTCCTCCACGAAGACCTGCTTCTTCTCCTCTGCTCCTCTGTGATGATCTCCATCTTGGTCCTGTGATGGGGTGGCCTCTGTGATGGCAGGCAGTCTTCTCTCTTGATCTAACAATGGTGTGGCCCATCTGCAGTGGAGTGCTGGAACTGCAGACTGGCGAGCGAGCTCTGTTTATATAGTCTTTGGGTAACTGCCTCAAGATGGCAATCAGCCAATCAGGTAGTGGTGCGAGGAGCTGGGCACAATCAATAAGGAGTGACATTCAAATAAAGGGTGAAACTGCATGTCACTTTCTGGCCAATCAGGGGATGTTGTTTAGTGGACAATCAGTGGGCATGGGGAGGGAGTAACCAGTGAGGTGGCAGGGGATCTGAGAGGGCAGGGGCCAGCTTGGCTCACTGTATGCCAAGAAGACCTGGATGTGGGACAAGGGTCATTGGAGGCCATCTTACCCTGGGGCAGAGATTTCAGACCTTCAGGTGGGCTAGATGGACTTGATCCCAATCATGCTTCCTCTCTATCCCCTGGGGCTATCCCATAATATTCCCTACAATTTCTTATTCATCACTTAAATTATGACAGAACTAATATGTTGAATTAAATAATTTATTGTTGAATCACTCAAGCCTTGTTGACAAATTTTGAATTGTATTGACTCTCTCTTATTATAATAAGAATCCCAACACTACTCTTTGGAATATGAGCTCTCTAGGAGTGTTTGATATACAGCAGGCACTTGAATTGAATATTGTTAAAGGATTGGGATAAACAGCATTTCTTGTGTTTGTGATAAGTTTATCTTTAAAACTAAGAAAAAGTTATTTGTTACCACTGGTAGATATTTCTAATTTGTTAAGCACCTTACTAAACATTAATAGATTCTCTCATTTCAATATTGATTTGAATTCTTTGAGTAGATTATTAAGATGTCTGAAGTGAAAAAAGTTTTGCCTGTATTGATGTGCATAGGTTTATCAATTAATTATTATAATATACATAAATTATCATTGTATTTTTCCATTGGCACATGTCACAGTTTTCATAGTTTCATAAGCCTTAGCAAAATCATATAAGATTTAAAAATATAATTCATGCTGGACCTGACTGGACAACACCTAACAACAAATCAAATTGTTATTTTTTGCATACTATACAAATTTAAAATATATTAATGAATTTCATTTTGTTCTGAATATTCTGTTTGTTGGGTAGTACTCATATTTTCATAAATGTATAATTGTTGTTGCTGTTGTTGCTGTCGAGTCGGTATTGTATAATTGTATTAATCTCCTTTTTAGCCCAATATAATTGAGAGTTATGAATGATCAACTGATGTTTCTGGAGCGAGCATTCATCAATCCCTTAGGGTTACCAGACAGGCCTTTCTATGGGTAAGAATACATGACCACTCCCTCTAAGATCACTCTAAAAATTTTCTTGCACTATCATACTTGATTTCTTCTAAGCAAATAGAGTATATCAAAATATATGTAGTAAATGACAAATGTATGATATTGCTTTGTCATATAATGTAGCATGATTCCTCAATCTTTTATATTTTAGGGGGTTTCTGATTATAAAGGATGTATGTTTATTTTAGGAAATTTAGGAGATTCTGAAAAACACAAGCATAGAACAAAAATCTCACCAATCCCATCTGGTCTTTGTGGAATTGTGTTTATATTTTGCTACATATATTTTACCCTTCTCCTATTTTAAATATATTTGTAGCTATGTGTAAACATAACATACAATAAACCTGTATTATATAAATATGTATAATATGTAATATACATGTGTTCATTTACTCACTCGCATAATGTTGGCATTTAAACTTTTGACAAGTGTACTTACTACTGATGAGTACCATCTGTCCCTGAGTTGATCATGTTGAGTATTACAGAATGAGTCAGATCACCAAACAACCAGAAGAAGCCACATCTTTCAATGTTGTTGTGGTTAGGTGCCCACAATTTTGTGTGACTCACAGTGACCCTACGTACAACAGATGAAACAGTATTGCTAGTGCTTCCCTACTATTCATAAAGATTTCAATGGCTGATTGGTTTCAGGAGGGAGTGGATTGCTAGGTCCTTCTCCCAAGCCTATAGCACATGGTATTCCCAGGAGATCTCCATCCAAGTACTAACCAAGTACTAATGCTGCTTAGCTTCCGAGGTCTAGTGAGATGGAATGCCACAGTGGCAGCATTCCAGTACTTTGTATATGAATACATATTTCATAAACTAATTTAGTACATTACTGTACTTCCAATTGCAGTTGACAAGTGGCTTATTCAAATCATGAAACTAGAGATATGCATTCAGGATTGTAGAGTACTATTTTTATTCTTGTATATTTTTTGTATGACTAATAGCAAATTATTTTATCAACAGGCATATCATCTATGCTGCAAGATGCCACAAGAAGTATGCATGGGAGTCAGTCCCAGGAATTTACAATGCTCTGTTTGAGATTAAAAACAAGATGGACCCTTCCAAGGCCTGGGGAGAAGTGAAGGGACAGATTTCCATTGCAGCCTTCACGTGCAGGCTGAAGCAAGGACTTTGTGAGAAGTTGCTAAGACGGATCCTTTAGAGAACCCATATTGAATTGGCATGATCTATCAGTGAGTACACTGATAAACTAAAACATAAATGTTGGATATTTTATGTATATATATATATATATATACGTGTGTATATACACATATGTGTGTGTGTGTGTGCTAAAACTAAGGAGAATAGTGTAACATAGTAAAACTCTTATCCCTCATTATCAGGAAATCAAGTCTAATATATCACTTCCAGTTCTAATTATGTCATTGCACAGACAGACAAACATCAGCTGTTTTGGAGCATGCTGGTGACAATGCACAAGGCTGCTCTACCTAGAGGGCTAGGCCCTGCTTGGAAGGTAAGCTGAGAAAATCGCTTCTTGCAATACTTGTTGGGAAATTCTTATATAATCATGCTAATGATAAATGCCATTACTCTATATCATAAAGGATATTTACTCAAAAAAATTAAAAAACATCTCTTTTACTTAAAATACTATTTATTATATATATATATATACATATATATGTACATATATACTAGATTTCTGTGTGTATGTATGTATAAATATGTATATATACACACACACATAAATATATAGTGAAAATAATGGAAATTTGTAAACCCAAAGCCATAGTAGGAAAGGATGATTTCCAATAGTGTTGGATCCCATGTATTGCTGACCAGTTGTGTCTTTTCTACCAATTGTGCCTTGTATGTTTATCTTATCCTGTTTTTCATTATAAGTCTTTTTCTTTTAATCATACCTGGCTATATCTGTTTCATGTAGGTGTTGTGTATATACATTGAGGCTTTATAGTTAAATAACACCATCTGTATTTTCTGGTGTGTAGGTTTTCATTTGTTTTGGGGTGTTCACCTATGCATCACTGTGACTATGGTTCACCAGATTTCACTAACATAGAGCCCTCCTTGACAAATGGGATTACATGAATCTAAAAAGCTTCTGTAAAGCAAACGAAATAACTGAGAGAATAAAGGGAATGTCCACACCATGGGAGAAAAATCTTTGTACCTTATACATCTGACAGAGGACTAATTTCTAGAGCATACAAGGAAATTAAGAGATCAAACACCAAGAAAACAAGTACCCCAACAAATTAGTCCGCAATGTAACTGAACAGACAGCTCTCAAATGGACAACCACAGATGTCCAATAAACACATGAAAAAATGCTCAACATCCCTAGCCATTAGAAAAATGCATATCAAAAGAGCACTGAGATTCCATGTCATTCCAGTAAGAACTGCCAAGTGTAACAAAACAAATAATTTAAAATGCAAACAAGGATAAAAAAAAAAAAAAGAACCCTTTTATACAGGTGGGACTGTAAGTTAGTCCAGCCACTTTGGAAATCAATATGGAGGTACCTTAGAAAACTAAGAGTAGAACTATCATGTGACCCAGCTAAACCGCTCCTTAGAATATACCCAAAGGAAGATAAGTCATACCACAGGGACACGCGCACCTCCATATTTAATGCAGGATTCTTCACTATTGCCAGGGTATGGGATCAGCCATGATGTCCATCAAAAGAGGAATATATTGAAAAATTGGGGCATATATACAAAATGGACTATACTCAACAGTAAAGAATGAGATTATGTCATGTGCAGCAAAATGGATAGAACTGGACAATGTCATCTTAAATGAAAAAACCCATTCCCAATCAGAGAAATACATGTGTTTTCACTTACCTGTGGGAGCTGAATCTAACTTAAAGGAGGAAAGAAAACTATACATATGTAGATTTAAAAAAATGAACAATCATAAATATCTAAGCGAAGATATAAGCAGGGTAGAAAGAAGGGGGAGTGGATTAACATGTGAGAGTAGAGGCTGGGGAAGGGGAAGAAAGAATACAGAAGGTCAAATTGGGAGGGGAAAATCTCAAAATATATGATAGAACTATATAAATACTTTGATTTCAAATTGACTACATATGTGCAAAGAGACGATGGAAAAGCTCTGTACAAAATGTCAAAACAAGACCAGGTGCTGACTTTGGATCAGACCATTAACTTCTCATATTCAAGTTCAAACTGAAGCTGAAGAAAATTAGAACAAGTATACGAGAGCCACGGTATGACCTTGAGTATATCCCACCTGAGTTCAGAGACCACATCAAAAATAGGTTTAATGTATTAGACACAAATGACAGGAGACCAGAAGAGTTGTGGCACGACATAAAAGATATCATTCAAGAAGGAAGCAAAAAGTTCTTAAAAAGACAAGAAAAAAAGAAAAGACCAAATTACATGTCCAAAGAGACACGGGACCTTGCCCTTGAACGTCGAGCAGCTAAAGCAAAAGGAGGACATGATGAAGTTAAGGAACTAAACAGAAGATTTCAGAAGGCAGCTCGAGAAGACAAAAACAAATATTATAATGACATGTGCAAGGAGTTGGAGGCAGAAAACCAAAAGGGAAGAACACACTCTGTGTTTCTCAAGCTTAAGGAAGTGAAGAAAAAATTCAAGCCTCGAGTGGCAGTAGTGAAAGATGCTACAGGGAAAATATTAAATGATGCAGGAAACATCAAAAGAAGATGGGAAGAATACACAGAGTCATTATACAAGAAAGAATTGGTAGATGACCAACCATTCCGAGAGGTTGCATATGAAGAGGAACCAATGGTGTTGAAGGATGAAGTGGAAGCTGCCTTGAAAGAACTGGAGAAACACAAAGCTCCAGGAATTGATGGGATACCAATAGAGATGTTTCAACAAACAGATGCAGCACTGGAGGTGTTAACATGTTTATGCCAACAGATTTGGAAAACTGCTACTTGGCCAACTGACTGGAAG
>VMDO01039882.1:0-12354 GCA_007922755.1 Pedetes capensis
TTTGGAAGAGTGGCAGGTCAACGGAAAAGAGGAAAACCCTCCACCAGATGGATTAACACAGTGTCTGCAACAATGGGCTTAAACATAAATAAGATGGTTTGCCTGGCACAGAATCGGCAAGTGTTTCGATCTGCTGTACATAGGGTCGCTATGAGTCGGACTCGACTCGACGGCACCTAACAACAACAACAACAACTGGGTGGGGTAAATATATAGAACTCCCATGATAATCAGATATTATATTTATTTAAGTACAAATAAAATAACTATATGTTATATATTTAATATATGAAAGATGGAATTGCAAATATAAAGTATCAAAAATAGCCTGGCTAACTTAAGGGAAACATTTTTAGAGATGAAAACTAAGTTTATTGAAATTTACAAACTAGCTAAATGGATTTCAGCCTCTAGTTAGGATACAGAAATATGTTAAAGATATTCATGTCCATGAAAATAATCAGAAAACCTGGTGAAAATAAAATATTGTTTAGTTTTAAACTCCATTTTATCTCCCCTTGGATTTTTTTTGTAACAATAGTGTGTTTTTCTCTAAAATAACATAATCTATGGGAAGTAGCCATCACTGGTTCGATATGAGCTCTATGCTCATCAGGAGAGATTTCTGTCTATTTTGAGGATGGTAGAGCAATAATAACATGAGATTTCTATTTATTTATTTATTTATTTATTTATTTATTTATTTATTTATTTATTTGCAGTACTTAGGGGTTGAACACCCAGGGTCTCACACATATTTTGGAAGTGCACTACCCTTTGGCTCCAATCCCAGACCATTTTTTCCTTTTTTGAGACAGGGTCTCACTAAGTTATGCAGGTTGCCTCTAGTCTCGAACTTGCAATCCTCCTGCCTTAGTCTCCTGAGTCTATGGGCTTGCACGCTGCACCACTATACCCAGCAGACATTTCTATTTTTTATGTCCCAAGATATTAGTCTCTTGACTACATTCCAGTGGCAAAGAGGTGAAAGAACGGAATCTTTCCTATATTATTCTATTCCTTTGTCCATACCAAATATCAAGTGATGCTGAAAAATACAAGTTTTAACCCCTGTGACAGTTACTTTTTCCATCACTGTGACAAATACCTGAGAGAACAACTTTAAAAAGAGAAAAATTATTTAATTTGACTCATGTTTCAGAGGGCTACAGTTTAGCTCAATTGGTAGACTGCCACTCTGTGCTCCCCTGAGGCTCTGAGCTCAAGTCACAGAACCACAAAAATGGGAGAAGGATGTGGCAACCCACTCCAGAAATGATCCCCAAACAATTAGCCATTAAAATCCCTGTGAGGCTTGCTATAAATCGGACCTGACTCCATAGCACCTAACAATAGCAGCATGTTCCAGAGGTTGTAATCCTTATACCTCTGTTCCATTGATTCTGGACCCCTTGTAATGGGGAACATCATGGCAGCAGAAGCATGTGGTAGATATTACTCACCTCATGTCAGACAGGAAGAGGAGAGAGAGAATGGGATGGGTGATCACATATAGCTTTCAAAGAGATGTCTCCAATTACCTTCTTCCTCCAGGTAGACTCTACATCATAAAGTTTCCACCACCTCCCCTAATAGTGCCACTAGTTTGGGACCACACATTGGGGTATACTTCATATTCAGGTCATAACAGTCCCAAAAGGTATTAAGGCAATTCAGTGGAGGTGGAGTCATTGTTATGAATAATGCTGACACAATAGAATAAATACCAGCTCTTTCCCTGTATCATAGACAAAAGTCACTTCTGATGGATCATAGATTTAAATATGAAATCTAAACTATGAAATTTATGAAAGGCAAGAAAGGAGAGATTCTTCAAGATCTTTCCATGTCAATGGGTTCCTAGGTACAAAAATCACTAAGCATAAAAGAGTATAAAAATATAAATTAGACTTAATTTAAATTTAAAAAGCTCTATCACCAAAATATACTATAATGAAAGTGAGTAGGCAAAATGTAGATGAGGGAATATATTTGAAACATATGTTTGTGTGAACAAAAAAATACAAAGAAAATTTTTAAAAGAGTGCAGTGAATTGGTGCATTCATAAATGTATCTATGCTAAAGTGAAAAGGGGTATAAAATAAATGTGGACTTATTGGTCAGTCAATAGGCATGGAAAATTTAATGAATTATTCAGAGTAAAGTATATCTATATAGAAGAGGACTTAAACATTTGATCCTCTAGTATTCCTGAAATAAAATTGCCTCTTGCTTTTATCCCTTTCTTTTCTTGTTATTGAGTTATTACTATTACCTTAGGCTAAAGAGAAGGTTAATGAATACAACCTACCTACTGCTTAAAAACTAAATATTTTAATTTATTCTTTCTATAGATTCATAAAATGATAACTTTTTATGCTAATTTCATCTAAACTGTTTTTAATACAAATTTAGGTCATGTTCACACTTTTTCTGGTATGAGAAATGCTTCTATAAAACAGCCTTGTATAATGTTGATGCTTTGTTTAAATAGAGATCCAGGAAAAAAATCCCATAAACAAATGGATTTGTCCTAAAGCAGTGGATTTACTACATTTTCAACAATATTGCCACAAATTTCCATTATCAATTTTTGATGCTGACTAATCTACCACTTAATAGTAGGATTCTCCAAATACTTTTTAAGTACTGGGAGTTGAATCCAGGGCCTTATGCATGTTAGTCAATCGCTCCACCAATGAGCTATAGCACCAGCCCAATTTTTATCTTTTACTTTAGGACAAGATCACACTAAATTGTGCAGCCTGCCTCTGGCCTCAAACTCTTGATCATCTGCTTCAGCCTCTTGGTTTCTGTATTACAGGCCAATTCTCACATTTTTTAATTAAAATTTTTTTATCTATATTTATTGCCTTTATTTTGTGACCTCCTATCACATGTGCTATGCCCCTCAAAGTTAACCTCTAAACTTTTTCCTCCATACTCATTGTCTTAAGTATCTGACACCCAAAAGATGATGTCAGAACACTAGAAAACAAATATGTTAGGTAGTTTTATTTCCCCGGCTCCCATCCTGAGGGGATGACTTTGGCTGACTGAATCTCTTCACCAGAGACCAAAACTATTGCCAGGGTAATCTCTCCTCAGGACTACTGTCTCTCTAAATTTCAGTCCTGCATCCCCCTATGGCCTCTACAATCCTTGGGGCAGTAAGCTTTTGCTAGAGGTACAATTTTTTGTCCCTATAATACGATTATATCTTTGCAAATACTCCCTTTGTACATAGTGTAAGAATTTCTTTACTTTCCTACCAGGTTGATCATATAGTTAATTTCTTTGTTGGGAGATACTCTTCATTGAAATGTGTCTTTGAATAGGTATGTTGAGCCAGGTGCTGTGGTGCATGCCTGTCATCCCGGCAACTAAGGAGGCTGAGGCATGAGTGTTGTGAGTTCAAGACCAGAAGTAGCCTGAGCAACTTAGGGATATATTATCTCAAAATAAGTCTTCAGCCTTATCAATGGGGCCTCCAATCCAGTCAGATCTCATAAGCTAAGAAAGGACAGGCCTAGTTAGTACTTTGATGGAAGACTACTAGGGAATACCAGGTGCTGGAAGCCCACTACCCAAAATCAATTAGTCACTGAAAACCCTATGAATGGCCCAGAAACATTGACAATTATGCTAAGCATGGCACAGTGTCACATAGTGTTTTGTCTGTTGTACACAGGGTCCCTATGAGTTGGATACTGACTTGATGGCAACTAACAGCAACAGGAATCTCAAAATAAAAATTGAAAAGGAAGCCAGTGGTTTAGCGTAGTAGCAGAGCACTTCCCTGATGTAAGTATAAGCCTTGGGTAAAAGAAAACTAAGAAAGAAAGAAAGAAGTATTTTGAAATCCTAACTCTTGCTACACATGAATGTCACCTAATTAGGAAATAAGATATTTACAGAAGTAATCAATTTAAGATGAGATCACTGGAATGGATCCTACTCCAATATTACTGGCCTCCTTACAAGAAGAGAAAAGTGCCATCTGGAGACAGACTCACTTGGGGAAAATGTCTTAAGACATTTGTTCACGTGACAGAGGCTGAATTTGGAGTTATGTAGCTGAACGTCAAGGGATTCCAAGGACTGATTGTCAACAGCAGAAGCTGGAGGAGACAAGAAATGATCCTATCCAATCTCAGAGGGGCATGGCTTTGCTCATAGCTTGATTTCAGGCTTCTAGCTTCAGTATTGAGAGAAAATCAATTTCTGTTCTTTTAAGGCACTTGGTTTGTATTACTTTGTGACTGCAGCCAAAGGAAACTAATACAGGGTGAGAGAAGACCAAGTTAGCAAGGTAATGGTGTTGGCCATGTGATAGTGTCATATACAAATTATTACAGTACTGGCTTTCAAAGAACTGAATATCCACTCTAAGTCCTTGGGAAATTAAGAAACTGTGGCACTTAGGCATTACTATCGTCTTTCTAAAAATATATGTGATCCAATAAGAGAGGTGATGACTGTGAATATTCCACATAGAAAAGACATGGAAACAGTGTTTTGGAGGTTTTGAAGAACTTGTCTATTTCTGTAGTCACTAAAAACTATCCCCTTGGATTCTGAGCTTAGTAATAAGATGTGCAGAGTTGCAGTCGTAAGCTCTCAAATTTGCCAAGTCTTTTAAGCTAAGAGCAAGGGCTAAAAAGAGTGGAAATCTGAGATACAAGAAGAGACAGTTGATCCAACAGATGAGGCTGCCTCTTCTTTGCCAATAGAGTCGTGTTCAAGGTCAGAATTTAAACAACATAAATCAAACACCTAGCGTACAAAATTTAAGGAGGCATTTACTCTTCAGCTGACAACCCTGCTTGCATGATCCTAAGTGTAAATGTGTTCTTCCTTAAATTTTAGCAAATTATAGAATTTACAGGGAAATATAAGGCTTGGACAAGTTTGAAAAGCTTAGCCAAATTTAACAATACTGATCTCTATGGTCAAAAGACTCATTGCCACTCTATCCCTGTGGCTTATTGGGATAACTGCAACTCTTTCTTGTGGTTAAGCACAACCACTGACATCTATCACACTGGGGACTCGGTACTCTCAACAATGTTAGAGAAATAAATTCTATGGCAACATCCTCCATGGTAATCTTCAACTTAGAACAAGCATCACAGCCAGAAGGAAGATATTAAGTTTTATAAAATCCCACCAAAAGGCATCCATGGGGGCAAGGTGCTCAATAATCACGTGAACAAAGTCAATCAATAAGCAGACCCAAAGCTGCTGCAGCTCCTGGAGTTCCAGGTTGCATTGTCACAGGCCCATAAATCTGGCCAATAAAAAGACAACAAGCCTAAATAGAATTAGATGTTTATTACTTGTGCTGCTGCACTCAGGCTGAGCTTTCTGTCTGCTGCAGTTCTCCTTGACCCCCTAAGAGTCCCCCTGAGGTGATTCAGAAGCGGGCACAGGTGGGCACTGTGTACTCGGTGAATCTGTGTCACAGCTTAACTACAATGGCCTTAGAAAACCACTGACATTTTAAGGCCACTGCCAGCAAACTTGACCAATCTTTATTCCCAATGGAAGACATTCCCTTTATTACTCCAACTAGAAAACAAATCTACTCTCTAAACCAGAAAGAGAGGCTCTACCTCTAATTTGAAAAGATAAACCTGCATACAGCTAGGGATGCTATGGAGAAATGTCTCCCAAACAGCAGACAATACCACTTATTTTGTGAATGTTAATAAGGCTTTTCCCTCAGCCATTACAGTACTTGTTTAATGAAAAATGTTCATGGTGGCAAGGTTGGTAGCTGTGCATGGGCTCTTAAATTTAGATTTCCCTTTATAAAAGCTGATTTGATTATTAAAGCTGCTAGTGCTCAACCCATAAAAGTAAATAAAACATGGAGTATCGCTCCCTCATGACACCTGAGAACACTTCCCTGGGGAACAAGTTGCCATGCTGATATTCAGCTCCTTCCATTGTGAAGGTGCCAGTGATATTTCCTCACAAAGATGGTTACATTCCGGGTATGTGTGTTCCCTTCCCTGACCAGAGGTCTTCTTCTAGAACCCCACCCTGGATTTCCAGAATGCCTTATGCATTGCTATATACATTTTACACAGCATAACCTTGATAAAATGCAAGGATGGCATCAAACACATGCAATTCACTAGTTTTATCATTAAGCCCTATTACAAAGAAGCCACTGGGTTGATGCAGCTCACTTACAGCTCTAGTTGAGAAGGAAAACTAGCAATGTTAGAATCTTATCTTGAAGACAAAAGTGTATATGCTTGAAATCAACAGCTAATATCTGTAACCATTTCCTGTATAGTTAGAATACACAGATCCAGTAACCAAGTTATTACACTACCCACACTGAAGAAAATTTTTATTATTGTCCAACCTTGGGGTTAATGGCCTTAGAATTCCTTCTGTGCCCAGGACAAGAAGGCTTCATTAAGAAAAAATAGATGTGGTTGCAATTGGAAGCTGAGCATGCTACCTGGGCATTCAGGGTTCATTGTGTTGCTGACTTAATAGGGACCAGGATGATTCACCCTCAATATCAAGTGTTATAAGTAGGCAAGAGATGATTAAGCATGGGGTCCAGAGCATTTACAGCACACTGTGTTATTTGATTGCCCAATAATCTTGATTACAAGTAAATTACAGCTATACAACAAATAGTAAGTCCAGCAAAGATTCTGACCCAGCAGGAGCAAAATTTTAGTAAAGTCAAACTGCTGGCAGAAGTAAGGGGACCATGGAATCCTCTTGAAAAAGGGAAAGAGAATTGTCAGCCTAGACATGATGGCCATCTATAGCATTGAAGACAACAAAGGCCATGCCTTATCATTATGCCCTACCCCTTTTATCTTGTGATAAAAAGAGGATTACAGTCTAACTGGAAAGCCAACTATGTAAAGGAAAGCAATACAGCATGAAGACCACCAACTAAACATGCATGATGTAATGTGGAAAGGACAAAAGATAATGGATTAGGCGAAGAGTTAGGAAGGATTCACATACAGGTATAAGCCCCTCTTGAACAGAAAAGGAGGAAAGGTCTTTTAAGCAGAAGCTGCAATTTTTGACCCATGGAGCTCAGAAGGGATGTACTTGGATTCGCAGACTCTTCTTCTTAGGAGCCTGTGGAGTCAGTATCTGATGCACAGTGGCCCTATGTACAACAGGCGAAACACTATTGTCAGTGCTTCTCTGCTATTCATAGGGTTTTCAACGATGGATTGATTTTGGGGAGTGGGTTTCTGAGTCCTTCTCCCAAACCTACAATATCTGGTGTTCCCAGGCAGTCTCCCATCCAAGTTCTAACCAGGGCCCACCCTGTTTAACTTCCGTGATCTGACAGCATTGCATGCCACAGTGCTAAGGCTGTAGGTGGCAGACTTAATACAATCTAAATAAAAGATCTATGCAATAAATTCTGGAAAATACAGTGAACATGTACCAGAGGCAAGAAATGAGTCTGTACAGAGAGGTACAGGCCAGCACATGAACCCACCATATTCCAGGCTACATATTTTTTACCTTTAGGCAGGAATAACCAGATAAAGTAAACATGACTGGATTTAAGTTTTAGAAGTTCCAGGTAGAAGTTATCTGAAGTCTTCTTTGGATGGAAGTATTATTGGGTAACGTAGGAGAATATTGTAAAGTTTTTCCAGGAAAAGGTAAGGGTGTAGATTTTCAGGATTAGACCTGGTTCCAGTTATAAAAGGGTATACAAAATAATTATATTAATCAAGATAGAAAAATATGTTTCTCTCAATGTTCATCATTTCTAATTTGTCAGCACAAGAACATAATGGCCCTTTACATTGTTAGGGCCACTGGCCTTGTCCATTTTTATTGTTCATCTTACCCAATAACCATTCCAAAGGCCATCTCTGTGCCATGATGTCAGCTGTAGCTCTTGCTATTTGGTCAGATTTTAATAATCAAGAAGATTAAAAGGAAGGAAAATAGCCTTATCCCCTCAAAGAGTTTTCTTATGTGGTCATATTCAGCAACTCCTGCAAGAGAATGATTTGGTCACATGGCCACCAAAACTACAAAGAAGGTAGGGCTATAAAGATTTGATTCTGAAAGCCCAAGTTCTAGTTACTATTGAGGGTTCTAGTATGTTGGAGGACAACAAGCACTGGCAATGGAAGAGAAGATGCAGCTCATTTGACTATCATTTTGAAGAAATGGGTAACTAGACTTGGTCAAATGTGAGTGTGAAGAATTAATGAGAAGTTTGTTTAGGATTCATGTTGCCTGGTTGTGTGGTGAGAGGTAATATTCATTGTGTTGATCTTAGAAAAAGAGTAGAATTGGTAGTTCTAGTGTTATATTTTGTATGAAAATATAGTAATATATAGTTGCCATGCAGTGATCTAACAAAATAGACAGTAAAATAATTTGAAATGTAAATTAGGTAAAAGATGAGAGAGTAGACATGGTGTTTATTCAAGATTGAAGGCTCAGAAACCAAATGTTTTTACTTACTCCCACTCAGTACAATAGACTATATTATTAAAGCTAATTTATGCTTCTTGGCATTATCACCCAACCTTTTCCCACCTACACAGATATAATGCAGCCTAGTGATTCCATGCCTGCAGCCGTAGCCATGTGGCATCCGATCCCATCAGATCTCAGAAGCTAATCAGGGTCGGGCCTGGTTAGTACTTGGATGGGAGACCGCCAGGGAACACCAGATACTGTAGGCATGGGAGAAGGACCTGACAACCCCCTCCCAAAAATCAATCTGCCATTGAAAACCCTATGAACAGCAGAGAAGCATTGACAATAGTGTTTCCCCTGTTGCACAGAGGGTCGCTATGAGTCGAATACCGACTCGATGGCACCTAACAACAACAACAAGTGATTCCATGACCCAGTAAGGGTTTCACTTGCTAAGAGTGCTAGCAAGACTAATGGCTATTTGAGGCATTATCTCTTCATTTGCTGATATCATCTGTGTATTATTTTTTAAAAATTACTGCTTTAAAATGGACACTAATCTTTCTAATATTTAAGTGTTATTTTGTTAATGAAAACCATTAATGATTAAATAAAATCACCTGTCGGTAACACAGTTAATATTTTTTATCTGACTTACATATAATCTAATTTGAGTGCTAGCCAAGCCCTTTATATGTTACAAATATAGCTTTTTGTCCTTCTGTTTAATTCTTTAAGTATGTGTGTGCAGGTTTATTTTTCTTCATGGAATCAATATGAACTATGCTCTGACTTTTTCAGAAGGCTACTACATTAAGATTAGTAGGGTCTAAGTGCTCCAACTGGAAGAAGCTATTTTAGAGTTCATTTACATCAGAACCATCAATTATGCTCAGGAGACTATATTTATTTATTTTTTATCCACTTTTGACTTGGTAAGTGTTAAGAACTCACAATTTGTTCTTCAATTCAGAAAACATTCAATCAAGACAGTAAATGAACTTCATTATATGGACCCTGGTGTGTTTTGTAATATAGTACACTATATTGCATTGGCCTGAAGCCGTAGCCCTGTGACATCTGATCCCATCAGATCTCAAAAGCTAAGCAGGGTCTGGCCTGGTTAGTACTTGGATGGGAGCCTGCCTGGGAACTCCAGATACTGTAGGCTTGGGAGACAGAAAAGGCAAACCACTCCCAAAAAATCAATCTGCCACGGAAAATCCTATGAACACCAGAGAAGCACTGCCAATGGTGTTTTACCTGTTGTACATAGGGTCGCTATGAGTAGGATACCAACTCAATGGCACCTAACAACAACAACATATTGCATTGGTTACATTGGCATATGTGCTGATCTTTTTTGGTAATTTTACAAGACATCCAACATTTTTAACTTTACAAATATAGAAGATAAGAAAAAGTTAGATTTGTTTTTTTTTTTTAATTCTTCAAGGTTCTATAATACTTACCAATGGAATGTATATTGAGTCTGTAGTGACAAATGAAAACAAATAGGATATATGAGAAGAAAAATTTTAGCACAAAAAGACAGAAAATAACTTAGTGTATAAACTGATTAAATTAAAACCCATGAAAATGATTTCAGCAAGCTAAAATTAGAAGGAAGGTATGAAATATCTCTTCAATAAGTACAATATAGTATGATCAATTATTGCTTTCTAAGATAGATTATCATTCATTAAGTCTGAGAAACAATTTGACAAATTTTCCTATATCAACCTATGTATGGTCATGGATATCAGACTTTGTGTCCATCAGAATCATGCTGTTCAAAAGTTTGTTAGGAAATGGATTGCTCCTCCATTTCTGGTGTGGTGGTATATGCCTGTAACTGCAGCACTTGAAAGGCTCAGGCAGGTAGATTACAAGATTATAAATTTGAGGTCAAACTGGGCTACAAAGGCAGACATTCTCTAAAAAATATGGGTGGGGGTAGGAATTGCTGTAACTTGCTGTAAGAATTTCTGATTTAGTCAGTCTGGTGTGGAATCTGAGCAGAGGCATTTCTAACAAGCTCTTAGATGATGCTGATGCTTGTGGCCAGGAATCTCAGGAAACACTGCTGGTGTAGTATAAGCCACAGGTAAAATGGACAGAATGTGAGTAACTCCCCCGCAAAGAAAGCTGGTTTGCTTTGGTTCTAAGAATCCCAATTTAAGTGATTCAGTACATCATATTTGATGCTGCATTAACCTTCCTATTAAATTTTATAATTCAAATATTCTCTTAATAAAGTTTAGATTTTGTAACAGAGAAAGCCTCTGGAGATGTTCCTTTTAAACTTGAATCATTTAATTTATACCATCTAAGACCAAATTACATCTCAAAAGAGACTGAAATTTGCCTTAGAACATTGAGCAGCTAAAGTAAAAGGAAGACGTGACAAAGTTAAAAAATTAAATAGAAGATTTCAAAGGGTAAGTGTTGTTGTTGTTAGGTGCCATTGAGTTGGTATCCAACTCATAGCAACCCTCATAGGGTTTTCAATGGCTGACTGTTTTGGGATTGCCTTGGAAGTGGATTGCCAGGTCCTTCACCCATTTTTATGGAGCTGGAAATTGAACTCAGGACCTCAGAGACTGCAGCGCAGCACTCTACCAACTGAGCTAAATCCTAGCCCAATTAGAGAAGACAAAATTAAATATTATACTAAAATACACAGAGAGCTGAAGATAGAAAACCAAAAGGGAAGAACAGTGTTTTTTTTTTTTTTCAAACCTAAAGAACTGAGCCTGCAGCCATAGCCCTGTGGCATCCGATCCCGTCAGATCTTGGAAGCTAAGCAGGGTCGGACCTGCTTAGTACCTGGATGGGAGACCGCCTGGGAACACCAGAAGCTGTAGGCTTGGGAGAAGGACCCGGAAATCCCCTCCCAAAAATCAATCTGCCATTGAAAACCCTATGAACAGCAGAGAAGCACTGACAATAGTGTTTCCTCTGTTGTACAGAGGGTCGCTATGAGTCGGATACTGACACGATGGCACCTAACAACAACAACAACAACAACAACAACAACAGAGAACTGAAGAAAAAAAATTCAAGCCTCAAGTGGCAATAGTGAAGGATTCTATAGGGAAAATAATAAAGGACTCAGAAAACATCAAAAGAAGATAAAAGAAATGTATAGGGTCATCATAGCTAAAAGAATCGGTGGATGACCAAACATTTCAAGAGATTGCATAATATCAGGAACGAATAGTACTGAAGGACCAGTGGAAGCTGCATTGAAGGAATTGGCAAAAAATGAAGCTCCAAGAATTGATGGAACACCAACAGAGATATTTCCATAAACAGGTGCAGCAGTAGAGGTACTTACTTGTTTATGTCAGGAGATCAGGAAAAGAGCTACCTGGCCAACTGATATTAAGAGTTCCATATTTGTGCCTATTCCCAAGAAAGGGGATCCAACCAAATGCAGAAATTATGAAACAATAGCATTAATATCTCACATAGGTTAAATTTTGTTAATGATCATTCAAAAGTGACTGCAACACTATATTAACAGGTAACTGCCAGAAAATAAAGCTGGATTTAGAACACGGTGTGAAACTAGGGACATCATTGCTGATGTCAGGTGGATATTAGCTGAAAGCAGAGAATATCAAAAAGATGTCTATCTATGTTTTATTGACTATGCAAAGGCATTTGATTGTGTGGATCACAACAAATTGTGGATGACACTTTGGAAAATGGGAATACCAGAACACCTAATTGTGCTCATGAGAAATCTGTAATGAACCAGGAGGCAGTTGTTCGAATAGAACAAGGAAACACTGTGTGGTTTAAAGTTGAGAAAGGTGTGTGCATCAGGGCTGTATACTTTCACCCTATCCCTTCAATTTGTACGCTGAGCAAATAATCCGAGAAGCTGGACTTTATGAGGA
>VMDO01039883.1:0-12357 GCA_007922755.1 Pedetes capensis
AAAAAAAAAAAAAAAAAAAGAAAAGAAAAGAAATGTAGGACCTCAGCCTCTACCCTTGTTGTTGTTGCTAGTCAGGTCCAACTCATATGGGTCCGAGGTACAACAGATAAAACTCTCCCCAACACTGTGCCATGCCTGGCACTATGTCGATGCTTCTCTGCTATTAATAGGATTTTCAATGGCTGGTTGTTTCTGGAGGGGCAGGGGAGGAATGGGCTGCCACAGGTCCTTCTCCCAAGCCTACAGCACCCAGTACTCCCAGGCGGCTTCCCATCCAAGAACTAACCAGGCCCAACCCTGCTCAGCTTCTGAGATCTGATGAGATTGGATGCCAGGCTGGTACAGCTATAGACAGGTTCCACCTTAGAGCTACTGGATAATCTAAATTTTGATAAGATCCCTGGATGATTTGTAAGCAATAATAGTTTCAGAAACATTAAACTGAATTAGATGCTTTTGAGATGGGGACTCATTATGTTATTATTTACAATGGCACACTATATGGAAACAAAATGTATTTGGGGAGCTGGTTAATACCTGATAGTAATCTATGCAGCAGAATAACCATTGACACGGTAAAAAGAATGAGATGACATTCATAAACTGGTAAAGATAACATTCAAGCTACATTGTTAAGTGAATTTAAAAAAAAAAAAAAAAAACTCATTCCTAAAACCAAAGTTTGTTCTAGATCACCAAATAATTAAAAATAAAATTGAACCTATACAAGTGCCAAAAGAAAATATGTGAGTATATATTTAAAACATTTAAGAAATGTGCAAGATTTTAAGTATGGCCCAAACCCAAAAGTCATAAAAGACTAGTGAGCTCAGATTGCACATATTAAAAAAAAAACATATTTTTCTAGTTGGTAAAAGCAACCATAAAAAAGTAAAAGCATAAATGATAGATTGGAAACATATTTGCAACATTATAAAAAAGTAGTAACTTTAATAAATAAAGAGCTCCTACAAATCAATACTCCCACATGTCTCTCAGCTTGTCGTGCTATGGGAGTTTGTGTGTTGCTGTGATATTGAAAGCTATGTCATTGGTATCTCAGATACCACTAGGACCACCTATGGTGGACAGGTTTCAGCTGGGCTTCCAGACTAAGACAGACTAGGGAGAAGGACCCAGCAGCCCCTGGAAACAATTAGCCATTGAAAACCCTATGAGTAGCAGAGAAGCACTGTCAAATATAGTGCCAGAAAATAAGCCCCCAGGCTGGAAAGCATTCAGGAAATGACTGATGAAGAACTGCCTCCCAAAAGTAGATTTGACCTTAATGACAGGAAAGGGCTAAAGCCCCTGGCACCTCCTTTTGCTGATGTGCCACAGCTCAAAGTGAGAAGAAACACAGTGGCTGCAACATTGGGCTCAAACATAAAAAGATCTTGTGCACGGCACAGTGTTGCCTAGCATTTCATTCTGTCGTCCATAGGGCCTCTATGAGCCATATTTGACTTGACAGCACTCAACAATCATAACAGGAAACCATCAGCCGCTGGTCCTGAGTCATCCCTCTGTCCCTCACCTCCAGGACACCCACAGGCACACCGCACGATGCAGTCCATAATTTCACCCTGGGTGAATTGCTCAGCAGAGCACAGTGGGGTTCACAGGCTCAGGTGCCTAGGAGTGCCTAGAAAGTGGGGGCAGTGCTTCTCTTGCCTCTGTGCCCCCTCACTGCTGTCTTTCCCCATCACCCAGCTCATCCTGGCGCACATCCTGGAGGAGGTGTGGTCCCAGTCTCTGCCTCAAGGACTGGGGCCCTCCCTGCCATGGACAGGCCACACCAGCAGAGAGCAGAGCTCGCGCTGGCCACAGGTCAGGCGGCCGGAGCCCTGTGGCAGCCCCATGGCTCTGCCCTCCCAGCACTCTGGGAAACATGCAAAACTGCAGGCAGTTTGCGTCTCTGTCTTACTGCACTTTAATCCCCGCCTGCCTTCACCAGTGACATGAATGCTGAAGCTCGGATTTCCTTCTGTGAACCTCATACGCTTGGAGGAGCTTTCACGAAATATTTATGATGTGCCTGTTATGCATGGGACACTGGTGGGCGTCCAAGCTCAAAGACAAGCAAACAATAAGCGGATTTGGCTCTCAAGGAGCTCACAGACTTTGAGGGGAAGATGGTCACGGAAGCAAAATCAATACAATGTTTTTAGCCCAGTGAGAGGGAGCTAGTCAGGCGGGTAGGAGGACATGGTGGTGGTTTTAGGGGCTATCAAGTCAAGTCCGACTCACAGTGACCTGAGGTACAACAGATGAGCTACTCCTTGACACTGTGCCATGCCCGGAACTATGTCAGTGCTTCTCTGCTATTCATATGGTTTTCGATGGCTCATTGTTTTGGGATTGTTTCAAGAGTTGCCTGCAAGGCTGCCTCCCACTTTTTGCAGTGCTGGGAATCAAACCCAGGCCTCAGTGAGCACAGAGTGGCACTCTACCAACTGAGCAAAGCCCTATTCTAGGAGCACATTTGTTGTTGTTGTTGTTAGGTGCCATCCAGTTGGTGTCCGACTCATAGCAACTCTGTGCAATAGGCAAAACACTACTGTCAGTGCTTCTCTGCTATTCATAGGGTTTTCAATGGCTGATTGTTTTGGGGAGTGGGTTGCTGGGTCCTTCTCCCAAGCCTACAGCACCTGGTGTTTCCAGGCAGTCTCCCATCCAAGGACTCACCAGGCCCCACCCTGTTTAACTTCCAAGATCAAATGGGATCAGACACCACAGTGGTACAGCTGCAGCCTAGGAGCATAGAGGGAGCAGAAATTACGCTGCTACAGGGTGTGGGGGCTGATGGGCCAGCTAGGGGAGGAAATGACTCTTGACACCTCTGCCCGGCCTCCAAGGGACAATCAAGGATCTGTAGCCCGGCCAGCTCCTCCAGCCGGTCTTCTCTTAGCCTTGGGGCCCTTCCTTCCCTTTCTGCTTCCTCCACGGAGGAGCTGTCCAAGGTGGAGGAGAGGAAACCGGTTTTGCCAAAGGAGCGAATGGAATGAGGTTGGATCTGGCGAGACAGGCGCAGTCTAGGATTGTGCCAGGTGCAGGGTTGGAGGGGCAGAAGGGAGGCTCTCAGATGCCTAAACTTGCTGCGTTGAGAGTCTAGCTGCATGGCACCTCCAGCCCGCCAGGGGGCAGCCTCCTCTCCAGTCCAGGCTGGGTGCAGCCCTCGCAGGCCAGGCCTGGCTCTGCCCCAGCCCAAGCTCCCAAGAAAGGGCCCAGGGGGCAGGTGTGCCCCTTCTGGGGGTGCTCAGGCCTGGCTATGCTCCACGGAACCCCCTCCCTCACTCCTTATCCACTACTCCTCCCCTCCACCCCTAGAGCCTCAACTAGCAGCCTCGAGGGCGCTCAGTGCTGACCTGGGTGCGGACCTGATCCTGCGTGCTGGGAGCTGTTCGCTATTGTACGGAAAGCCTGAGATCTTGCATTGCTTGCTGTGGGTGCTCTGGGCTGGTAATGTGGTGGGGGCCCGATGGGGGGCATCCTGGGGGCTGGAGGCAGTCACTGAGGACTCCCTCCCTAGCTCAGCTCTGGGGGAGGTCTAACAGCCTGGGGGGTAAAAAGGGCTCAGCTTCAGGGGGACCAAGTAAGGGTCACTTTCCATCCTCTGGTTGGGACCCTTCGTGCTGAGACCCAGCCCCGCAAAGCCAGCAAGGGACGTCTCTAGGGGAAGCTGGACTCCCAAAGCCCATGGTAGCCGCTGCCAGCCAACCTTCCCTACAACTTGACACTGCCGTGCTGCAGCAGCAAAGGGGAATCTTCCAGAAGGCTCAGAGAAGCTGAGAGCCCCCGCTCCCCACCCGTACCCCGCCCCATCTAAAGCTCTTCTTGGGCACAAAGCTCCCATTTGAAGCGCCCGGAATCCTCTAAGCCGCCTGCATTAGCGGCATGGCATAAATATTTATGCCTGACTGTGCGTCAAGGGCGTGCGTTCGCTCGCTCGGGACCAGGCTGTTGACAGCCACAGAGGAAGCCGACTCCAAGGCAGTGACAGGCAGAACCTCCACGCCCTGCGCCGCCGTCAGGTCTCCAAGATGGAGTCAACTTTGATTCTGTACTTGGCCAGGCATGGACCCTGCTCAGGTCCTCCTGGGAATTGAGGAGCTGGGCTCTCTCTGCTGTTTCCTCTCCCTGGCCAGGTTCCAAAAGGCTGCCCCGATGTCTCTGCCACCAGCCCCGGCACCTACCAGCCTCTGCTCCTCCTCTTTGCTCCCAGGACTTGCCTACCCTTTGAGCAGGGCTTTTCTGCTTTGGCACTGTTAACAGATCAGACCAAGTAACTCCTTGTTGCCAGACGCTGTGTCCTGTGCATTGCAAGAGACTGACCACTGGCCACTAGATATAGTGGCAATGTTCAGTGGCTCCCCACGGCAGGCTGTGGCAACTACAAGTGTCTCTAGATCTTGCTAAATGCACCCTGGAAGGCAATATTAGTCCCAGCTAAGAACCGCTGGCTCCAACTGACTCTTCCTAGGGTGGACACCTGGGCCCGGCCCTGCCTTTTATACTGAAAACCAATACACCCCATGTCCTTGCTCCCTGGCTACTCATCAGAAGCCTCAATTTGAAATCCAGTCAGTGATGCAGTTAGCACGCCATCTGCATACACCAGCAGAGAGCAATTGTTAGAAAAGATACATGAGAATATATATCTACACAACAGGAAGCCTCGTACATACAGATGTGGTTGTTGTTAAGTGTCATCAAGTCATGTCTGACTCATAGTGACCCTCATAGGGCTTTCAATGACTGATTGTTTTGGGAGCAGATTGCCACGTCCTTCTCCCTTTTTTGTGGTGCTGGGGATTGAACCCAAGCCCTCAGGGAGTGCAGAGCAGTGCTCTACCTACTGAGCTAAATGCCAGCACTTATTTATTCCCCACCTTGTTCCAAATGGCAGTCCAGGCAACTTAAAGTAAATTAAAACAAGAAAGGGAAATGAGACAGAGACAAAATAAGAGCAAGAATTGCAAATGGAGGTTCATATCCTAAATATATGAAACGAAGCATTCTGTGCGTGCTAAAGATGGGCCGTAAATTTAGCTCTGGGCTCCTTAGCATCCAACCAAAACGGAAAGCAGGGGCAGCTATGGCACTGGGGGCGAGATTTCCATCACAAGACCTGCGGGGCTCTGCTGCCCTGACATCTGCTTCTCCACAGCGACTTGTCCCTGGTGTGCAGCACCTGCTGCAAGTGGAGAAACTGAGTCAGGGTCAGGATGCCTCCCCTGGGATCACACAGCCAGTGTGGGATTCTTCGTCCAGGGTTCCTCCCTCCACCCTTCCTTGCTGTCTGTCCTGGGCTCCTCTGGTCCTGCCAGAGAGCACCGGCGGGTGGCTCTCATCCCAGAACATGTGCTCAGGTGAGCAGACTCGCCATGACTAACCTCGAACCTCTCTTGGGAGGGGCTGGCCAAGATGCCCAGGCCACGCCTAGGATTATTTTAGAAACCGGAGGGAGGGGCCTCCACGAGGAGAGGAGAGCATTGTGCGTCATTTTATTCTCGTCTTTCTAGTTATTGCATGTCTCCATAGAAGAAAATGTCTCCCTTTCAGAATGAGGCCACTATACCCATTTTACAGGTAAAAAATAATAACCAGTGGTCACCGAGCCCTTTCTATGGACCAGGTCCTCTGATCCATGCTCTATCTACATGATTCCACCTAATCTTCACAATAACCCGGCGAGGCAGGGAGAGAGGAGAAGACTGAGGTTTACACACTACGAAATGGAGCATTTAAAATGTTCACTGGGTAGGGCACGGGGGCTCACACCTGTCATCCCAGTGACTCGGGAGGCGGAGCCAGGAGGATCGCAAGTTTGAGACCAGAGGAAGTCTGCATAACTTAGTGAGACCTTGTCTCAGAAAGTAAAAGAAAAAAAAAGGGCTGGGGGTGCAGCTCAGTGGTCCAGCACTTGCAAAGCATGCAAGCGCGAGGCCCTAGGTTCAACCCCCAGTACCACAAAAAAAAAAAAAAAAAAAAGTTCACCAGGCAGGGCGCAAGGGCTCACACCTGTCATCCCAGCGACTCGGGAGGCGGAGGCAGGAGGATCACGAGTTCGAGGCACAGAGGCAGCCTGCATAATTTAGCAGGGCTGTGTCTCTAGATAAAAAGTAAAAAAATGGGCTGGGGGACGCAGCTTAGTGGTAGAGCACTTGCAAAGCATGCATGAGGCCTTAGGTTCAACTCCTAAGTACCACAAATAATAATAATAATAATTGTTAACCAACCATCCCCCAAATTTTGTAACTATAATGGACAAGGAATCACACGCCAGTCTCCTTACCCCAGAGGCAGTGAACGGACTCCTTGCCTCTCTCGCCCCTAGTGAAAGCTGAAGATCAGAGAAGAAAAAGATGTCCGTCTTGAACTGAGGGGCCAAGCTGGAAAGAATCCTAATACGGAGCCCCAGGTACAGTTCCTCACCCCAGGAATCCCTGCCTTGGCGCTCAAGGGGAGGAAACAGCTTGCTACATGAGGTAATCGCTGAGCCTGCATTTATTTAAAAATTATGTATTGCGTTCACTGTGGCCTTTGTGCAGTAATTTTGATTTGTTTTAAGAAATACTGCACTAAACTATTATTTATCTTGGTTCCTGGGGTTTGGGGCATTCCCTAATATTTCCCATGCCTGGGGCAAGTGTCACACTGCCCTCACTTTGATCTTGGCCCCAAGAGGAAGACTGCAGACCACATGAGCTCCCCAAAGAGCACAGCACCGACTGTCACCCACATTCTGCTCCCAGCTCCCCTCTTGCTCCCCAAGGGAGTGGGCTCTCATAGCTCAGCCATGGCTCTGCCACCAGGTAAGAGGAAACGGTCATCTCTCACCTTCTCAACAATCAGGGCTGATTAAGAACCAAGGGGAGGCTGAAAGAACGACTCTGTGCGGCTGTCTCTTTTCAGTGTCAAACCAAATATTCCCAGTTTTAGTCTCCACCCCACAGCACCAGCAAGAATTACCATCCTACTGGGCGTGGTGGCACACGCCTGTAATCCCAGTGGCTCGGGAGGCAGAGGCAGGAGGATTGCAAGTTCGAGACCAGAGGCAGTCCTCGTAATTTAGTGAGACCCTGTCTCAAAAACTGAAAAACTGGCCTGGGGATACAGCTTAGTGGTCCAGACTTGCAGAACATGCAGGTGCGAGACTGGGTTCAACCCCCAGTACCACAAAAAAAAAAAAAAAAGAAAGAAAGAAAGAAAGAAAGAAAAGAAAGAAAGAAAGAAAAAGAATTACTATCCTATTTTATTTTAGGTGGAGAAACTGAGTCAGGGTCAAGATGCCTCACCTGGGATTGCACAGCCAGTGTGCGAGTCTTCGTCCAGGGTTCCTCCCTCCACTCTTCCTTGCTGTCTGTCCTGGGCTCCTGTGGTCCCTCCAGAGAGCCCCAAGAGGTGGCTCTCATCCCCGATCATCCTCGTAGGGCCTCATAGGGCCTCTCTCTCCAGGAGGCTGAGCGCTGCCTCCTTCTATTTCCCCAGCAGGCTGCGAAATCCAATCCAGTCCAATCCATAGGGAAAGCAAATGGACTCTGCAGAGAAAATGCAAGGCACTGAGTTAATAAGATAACAATTCCGTATGCTTCTCTCCCCTGCC
Organism: Pedetes capensis; assembly: GCA_007922755.1. Lineage (NCBI taxonomy): Eukaryota > Metazoa > Chordata > Mammalia > Rodentia > Pedetidae > Pedetes > Pedetes capensis. The sequence goes on from VMDO01039883.1 coordinate 7,610, forward strand.
CCCAGCCTCCGTCTTAAACTGCCTCGCAAACGTTCACAGTTTGCCTTTAAGTCATTTAGGGAAGGCATCTGAAATTCCCATCTGCCCTGCTCCCCAACCAGTCATGTTTCTCGGCACCGGCTAACAGCACTTAAAATATTTACAGCCCTTTCTGCTCCCTGGGGGTGTATCAGAATAAATCACTGTTACCACCAATAAATCAAAAATTAATCTCCAGAAAGCTCGATGCCTGTCTTATCCCTCAAATAACAAGTAGCAGAATCTATCCCAGAGACGTGGCAGCAGCTCAATCCGTGTTTCCCCAGCCTCCGTGGGAAAAGTGATGAACTATAGGCGAGGGGAATAAGCGCTCCACACTGCCCCCTGGTGGAACTGCGCAGAAGCCCGTGACCCCGCCCTGAGAAGGACCCAGGCCGCCTAATTCTCATACCCTCTCCTTGGGGCCCCCACAGCCCATCTTGGGAAGCTGTCTTTCATCCTGAATGTACTCCTTGGACTTTTTTCTTTTTTCTTTTTTTTTCATTTCTTTTCCTTTCCTCCTCTAAGCATCCTTTCTTAGTCTCTCTCCTTTCCCTCTCGTTCTACTCTTTGCTTAAACTACTCAATCTTTTCCTTTTTCTTTCCCTCTTCCCTCCCTTTCAAAGCTCTTTCCCTATCCTTCCTCTCTTCTTTTTCTCTTACCCTGGAAATTGGAATAGAAGAGTTAGAAATCTAACATGTAGGCTATAGACGAAGAACCATGCTAGGCAACATGTTTACTTCTGTCAATCCCCAAACAATCACATAGCGCTACCCTCATTTTACACACAAGGAAAGCGAGGCTCAGAGAAGTTAACTAGCCAATTAGGTATGGAAGCCAATAAGTGGTAGGTTCTACAGCCCAGGCCCTTAAAGACTACTCTGCCATTGTTGTTGTTGTTGTTGTTAGGTGCCATGGTGTCGGGTCTGACTCATAGTGACCCTATGTACTACAGGATGAAACACTACCTGACACTCTGCCATGCCCAGCACTGTGTCAGTGCTTCTCTGCTATTCATAGGGGTTTTGATAGCTGATTGTTTCGAGATTGGGCTGTCGAGTCCTCCTGTTTTCGTGGAGGTAGGGATAGAACACAGATCCTTAGAGAATGCAGAGCAAGCACTCTACCAACTGAGTTAAACCCCAGCCTTACACTCTGCCGTGCTGTTGTTGTTAGGATCCATCAAGTCAGGTCCAAATCATAGCAACCCTATGTAAAACAGAACAAAACACTCCCCGATTCTGTGCCAGGCACATGATCTTTATTATGTCTAAGCCCATTGTTGCAGCCACTATGTCAGTCCCTCCAGTTGAGGGTCTTCCTTTTTTGTTGTTGTTGATGTGTCATTCTCCCAAACATGATGTCCTCCTCCAAGGATTGGTCCCTCCTGACTACATGTCCAAAATACAAAAGATGCAGTCAGGCCATGCTTGCTTACAAGGAGCACTCTGGTTGCACTTCTTCTAGGACAGATCTATTGGTTCTTTTGGCAGTCCATGGTATATTTAATATTCATCTCTAGCACCATAATTCAAAAGCATCAATTCTTTTCCTGCCTCCTTTATTCAATGTCCAGCTTTCACAACCATATGATGTGACTGAAAATACCATGGCATGAGTCAGGCACACCTTTGTCTTCAATGTGACATCTTCACTTTTCAACACTTCAAAGAGGTCTTTTGCAACAGCTTTTCCCAATGCAACACCTTCTTCGATTTCTTGACTGCTGCTTTTGTGAATGTTGACTGCAGAAGCAAGTAAAGCAAAATCTTGGACAGCCTCAGTTTTTCTCCATCTATCATGAAATTGGGTACTAACTCTGTTGTAAGGATTTTTGTTTTGTTGATGTTGAGATGCAATCCATACCGCAGGCTGTGTTCTTTGATCTTCATCATTAAACGTTTCAAATCCTCTTTACTTTCAGCAAGCAAAGTTGTGTCATCTGCATGAAGTAGGTTGTTAATGAGTCTTCCTCGAATCCTGATGCCATGTTCTTCTTTATAAAGTCCAGCTTCTTGGATTATTTTCTCAGCATAGAGATTAAAGAAATATGGCAAAAGGATACAGTCCTGAGGCCGACCTTTCTTGAATTTAAGCCAGGCAATGTTTCTTTGCTCTCTTTGAACAACTGCCTCCTGGCCCCTGTACAGATTCTCATAAGTACACTTAAGTGCTCTGGCATTCCCATTCTTCACAATGTTATCCATAATTTGTTATGATCAACATAGTCAAATGCTTTTGCATAGTCAATAAAACATAGATAGACATCTTTCTGATATTCTCTGCTTTTGGCTAATATCCATCTGACACCAGCAATGATGTCCCTCATTCCCCACCCTCTTCTGAATCTGGCTTGGTTTTCTGGCAGTTCCCTGTCTATATTCTGCTGCAGTTGCTTTTGAATGATCTTTAGCAAAATTCTACTCGCGTGTGATATTCATGATATTGTTCAATAATTTCCACATTTGGTTGGACCCCCTCTCTTGGTAACAGGCACAAATATGGATCTCTTCACTCTCCCATAGATGGTCTTAAGAGTCAGGTTAAAGAGTTTGGAATTATATTGTGTGCAATTTAAATCCATTGAAGGTTATTTTTTTTTTCAGTATTAGAGATCAATCCCAGAGCCTTGCACATGCTAAGGAAGTGCTCTACCACAGACTTTGAAGCTTTTTAATCAAGAAAGTGACATTGTAAAGATTTTAAATCTGTGTTTAAAAATATTTATTTCTGAAAAAAATAGGCAGGAACCATTCCTATTAATTCCAAATAGCAAATGTATAGATGTTTATAGGTTGGGATTTAGCTCAGTTGCTAGAGCACCGCTCTGTAGTCTCTGAGGTCCCAAGTTCGATTCCCAGCACCGCAAAAATGGGAGAAGGACGTGACAACCCACTCCCAAGGCAATCCTAAAACAATCAACCATTGAAAACCCTATAAGCATTGCTATGAGTTGAATATGACTCGATGGCACCTAACAATAACAACAGATATTTATCGTGTTATTTATTTCCAGCATCTTTTTCTGTACATAGGAAATATTTCATAATTTCTTTTTAAGTGTGAGAAACATGGACTCTTGGGCTGTGTAGAAAATAGAGGACCTTGGGGGTGTGGAGATGAATTTGGGGAGATTTTCAGAAATTCATTCGGGAGGCATGGTGCCCTGAATGGGGGCCATGGCCGTGGGGATGCAGGGAGCCAGCTGCTTTTAAAAGATGTGACAGAAGGGTAATGAGCAGACCTGGGTGACCAGTTGGAAAAGAGTCATGGGGAACGGAGATAGCATGGGTTCTTTTGGGTTGGACAACATTGGACGGGTGGTGTGAGACAGGTTCCCTGGAAGGAAATGGGACATGGGGCAATTCCATTTCGAGCCCCCATGGGCAACTGTCCATCTGCCTTTGGAGCTAAGCTGGAAGGTAGACAGGGAGGTGTTGGTGAGTGTGAGCCCACTTCGGAAGGGAGTGTGGTGTGCGGAGGGAAAAAGCCTAAACAGGTCCACAAGGAACCAAGAAGACGGGCAGACCAAAATATACCTTCTAGTCATTGTTAGGGACTGTGGAGCTGAGTCCAACTCAGCGACCCTATCTATGTACAACAGAAGAAAACGCTCCCCCGACACTGTGCCTTGCCCAGCACTATGTCAGTGCTTCCCTGCTTTTCATAGGGTCTTCAAAGGCTGATTGTTTCAGGATTGTTTTGGGAGTGGATTGACAGATCCTTCTCCCATTTTTGCGGTGCTGGGGATTGAACCCAAGACCTCAGAGAGCGCAGAGCAGCGCTCTACCAACTAAGCTAAACCCCAACCCCACTCTATGAACAGGAGAGTAGAAAGACAACCAGGAACTTCTGTTCTCTTGGATACCCAGTAAGTTCCGGGAAGGACGTGGGGAGGGGGGCAAGGAAGTGTGTGAAACATCTCCGTCCACGCTCCTTTCTCCACCTTCTGATCCTCAAACCTCTCTGTTAACTCCCTGTGTGTTCACATGTGTATGTAAGGGAAAATACAAAAAGAGGCGGAAACCAACAGCAGCAGGGGGCGTCAGGAGGCAGAGTGAGTGTCCAGCCAGGGCCCTGGGGAGTAGAAATCCAGCTGGGGTGGCCCAGGATCTGTCACTGTTGAGTCTCTCCTCTCTCCTTACATGACTGGTCCTCAAAAAATGTGGAATTGAGCTGTTTTCTTTCTGTTTTGCTTTGTTCTGTCCTTAAATCACCTGCAGCCATAGCTCTGTGGCATCTGATCCCATCAGATCTTGGAAGCTAAGCAGGGTCAGGCCTGGTTAGTCCTTGGATGGGAGACCACCTGGGAACACCAGGTGCTATAGGCTTGGGAGACTGACCCAGCAACCCACTCCCAAAAACCAATCTGCAATTGAAAACCCTATGAACAGCAGAGAAGCACTGACAATAGTGTTTCGCCTGTTGTATGTAGGGTTGCTATGAGTCAGATACCACCTTGACGGCACCTAACAACACCAACATCCTTAAATCTGCTACTTAAATAGACTTTCTCCATGTCTGCTCGTAATGAGGCTCTTCCATAGCTGCTATTATCTTTGTGTAAGTACCTGAATTTAGAGAATTTATATTTGCCATGAATATAAAATAACACATGCTATTGTAGCAAACTGGGAAAAGATAGAAAAGTGCAAAGAAAATTATATCCACCCATAATTCCTCCACTACAGATAAACACCTTTATTAACAGTTTGGCATATTCCATTCC
>VMDO01039884.1:0-12356 GCA_007922755.1 Pedetes capensis
GTGCATCTGACTCATGCCATGGTATTTTCAGTGGCATCATATGGTTGTGAAAGCTGGACATTGAACAAGAGAGACAGAAAAAGAATTGATGCTTTTGAATTGTGGTGCTGGAGATGTCTATTGAATATACCATGGACTGCCAAAAGAACCAACAGATCTGTCCTAGAAGAAGTGCAACCAGAGTGCTCCTTGGAAGCAACAATGGCCAAACTGCATCTTACATATTTTGGATATGTAGTCAGGAGAGATAGATCCCTGGAGAAGGACATCATGTTTGGGAGAGTGGCAGGTCAATGCAAAAGAGGAAACCCCTCCACCAGATGGATTGACACAGTGTCTGCAACAATGGGCTAAACATAAATAAGATGGTTTGCCTGGCACAGAAATGGCAAGTGTTTCGATCTGCTGTACATAGGGTCGCTATGAGTCAGACTTGACTGGAGGGCACCTAACAACAACAACAATCCCGGGTTAGATCTGGGCTAAAAAAAAAAAAAAAAAAAAAAAAAGAAGAAGAAGAAGATTAAGGAGAAAATTTCTATACACAACATTACTGGGATAATGGGCAAAATTTAAATATGGAATGTAAGTTATATAAAAAACTATATCAATGTTAAGCTTCCTGATTTTTATAATTAAATTGTGGTTCATAAACAAATTGGAGTTGTGAAAGTCATGTTTTTGTGCATGTTCTTTGGTTAAAGAAGAACATAGCTTTCTCCACTTACTTGCTATACCATATTTTAATATTCTTTTAAAATTCTAACCATATTTACTATAATCAGAAAGAAACCAACAAACTTATTTTCATTTTGTGAATCAAGAGAAAGGACAGAACTGTTGTATTATATTTTGTTTTTGTTAGGTGCCGACAAGTCAGTATCTGACTCATAGCGACCCTACATACAACAGGCAAAACACTATTATCAGTCCTTCTCTGCTGTTCATAGGATATTCAGTGGCGGATTGATTTTTGGGAGAGGGTTGTGGGGTCTGTCTCCCAAGCCTACAGCACCTGGTGTTCCCAGGTGGTCTCCCATCCAAGTACTAACCAGGCCCAACCCTGCTTAGCTTCCGAGATCTGATGGGATTGGATGCCACAAGGCTACAGCTACAGGCGTATTATATTTTAGGAAGGCTAAAAAAAATGTGAAGCAAGATATTAACGTTTTTGTTGATTATACCTGGAAATAGTTTGTCTAACCAACAAACTAGTCATATGCTTATCGATCCATCCATTGTTCCATCTTCCCGCTAATTTATATATCCAATAAACGATTACTGCTTGCTTCTCTCATGCCGTGGATCCTTGTGTGTACAGTAAAAAAGGATATAGTCCCTGCTAAGGGGGTGGGGGAGAGAGAGAGAGAGAGAGAGAGAGAGAGAGAGAGAGAGAGAGAGAGAGAGAGAGAGAGAGAGAGAGAGAGAGAGAGAGAGAGAGAGAGAGAGAGAGAGAGAGAGAGAGAGAGAGAGAGAGAGAGAGAGAGAGAGAGAGAGAGAGAGAGAGAGAGAGAGAGAGAGAGAGAGAGAGAGAGAGAGAGAAAGCCTAGTATTTTAATCGTGTATAAAGCAAGCATTCAGTGTTACAGAAACACATAAAAAAGGGGCACTTAAGCCACACACTTGGACAGTAAGGAAGTGTTGCTGGAGGAGGGGTGACCGCTAAGGAGATTTCTGAAGGAAATACTTAGATGAGAGAAAGACTGCATTCTCAGTTAATGCATTGTGCTATTTAGTTGCTATGAAATTCTGGGATATAAGCTTGTCAAAGTTTTAATGGCCATTTTGAAATTGTCATGGTTCTCAAGATTTTCAATTTGCCTTTGCAGCTCAGGGAGCCAATGGTACTTTGGACAACCCAGCTCTGGATACAAGTCTGCTGGAAGAGTTCTTGGGCAATGACTTTGACTTGGGAGCCTTGTAAGTTATGAGAACACTGCTCTCCACTTGATGTTATAAAAATTATGAAATAATTAAGTGAACTGGGAAGCTTTCCTTTCTATTTTCCCAAAGAGATGGGTAGAATTGGGGGGTAGAATTGGGTAAGGCCACACCTGGGCCTGAAGTTTTCTTTGTGGGAAATTCTTTGTGGGCTATCTCAGCCCCCACTCTTTCAACCAATTCAATATCTTTAATAGATATGGGACTATTCAGGTTATCTACTCATAGTTAGTTATTAGCTTAGGCAATTTGTGTCTCAATGAATGTGTCCATTTCATGTGGGTTATCAAATTCATTGGCATAAGGTTCTTCACCTTTCCTAATTAAATGTTAATGTCTACAGGATCTTTAGTTATGATCCTCTTGTTCTCAATGTCAGTAGTGTGTGTCTTTCTCTTTCTTGATCAATCTAGCAGGTGAAAATTTTAACTTTTTCGTTCTTTCTTTTTATTGGAAATTTTTAATGTACAACTTAATGGGTTTCATTATGACATGTCCATACATGCATTTCGTTGTACACTGCCCACATTCACTTCTCCCTTATCCGCTTATGACTTCCCCTCCCCCATTTCCTCCTTCCCAACCAATAGTCTCCCTTCTACTTGCATTCCTTTTTTTCGAATCTATCTATATATGTACATCCTAATTTTGCCATAAGAGCAACATATGTGATATTTCCTCCCCCTTACCCTTTCCTCTTTCACCTCCCCCTTTTCTTTAGTCCATTATCTTTCCCTACTTAGGTCCCATTTGCTTTCATCATCTGTATGTTTTTTGTTTTTTTGCTACTGGTGATTGAACCCAGGGCCTGGCACTTGCATGCTTTGCAAGTGCTATACCACTGAGCTGCACCTCCAGCCCATTTTTTCACTCTTTGAGACAGGGTCTCACTAAATTGCACAGACTGCCTCTGGTCTTGAACTTGTGATCCTCCTGCCTCTGCCTCCCAAGTCACTGAGATTACAGGCATGTGCCACTGCACCCGGTCAATGATCTGTACATTTTAATGAATATATATTGAAGTCTAACATCCACATGGGGCTGGGATTTAGCTCAGTTGGTAGAGTACTGTGCTGCAGTCTCTGAGGTCCCAAGTTCAATTCCCAGCATTGCAAAAATGGGAGAAGGACCTGGCAATCCACTCCCAAGACAATCCCGAAACAGCCATTGAAAACCCTGGGAGGGTTGCTATGAGTCAGACACCGACTAGACGGCACCTAACAACAACAACAACAACAACAACAACAACAACAACATCCACATATGAGAGAAAACATGCAATGTTTATCTTTCTGGGTCTGGTTTATTTCACTTAAATTGACCTATTTTCCAGAAAATGCCATAATTTTGTCCTTCTTTATGGCTGAATAAAACTCCATAGTGTATATATATCACAATTTCCATATCCGCTCATCTGTTGATGTACACCTAGGTTGATTCTATATCTTGGTTATTGTGAATAATGCTGCAATAACTACGGATGAGCAGGTATCTCCATGGTATATTGACTTATATTCCATTAGATATATACCCAGGAGTGGTATAACCATGTCATATGGTAGTTCTATTTATAGTTTTTTGAGGAACAAACAAATCTTCATACAGATTTCCGTAGTGATTGCACCAACCTGCATTCCTACCAGCATTGTGCAAGGGTTTCTTTCTCTCCAAATCCTCCTCACCATGTGTTGTTGTTTGTTTCATGGATGGCCAGCCATTAGGCCAGGAGTGAGATGCTATCTCAGTGTTGTTTTGATTTGCCTTTACCTAATGGCTAAGGAAGTTGAACATTTTTCATATGATTGTTGTCCATTTGTATTTCTTCTTTTGAGAAGTCTCTGTTCAGTTCTTTTGTCCATTGTTTGATTGGTTAGTTTGCTTTTTTGGTGTTTAATTTTTTGAGCTCTTTATATATTCTAGTGGTTTATTCCTTGTCTGATATATAGCTGGCAGAGATTTTCTCTCATTCTGTAGGTTGTCTCTTAACTTTGATAATTGTGTCTTTTGCTGTGCAAAAGCTTTTTAATATTATGCAATATCATTTGTCAATTTTTGCTATTGTTTCATCTGCTTTTGGGATCCTATTCAAAATGTCCTTGCCTATGTCTCTTAATGTCTTAAAATGTTTTCCCTATGTTTTCCTCTAGCAGTTTCAAAGTTTCAGGCCCTACATTAAGGTCTGTGATCCATTTTGAACTGATTTTTGTACAAGATAAGAGAGACAGAAATCTAATTTCAGTCTTCAGCATGAGGCTGTCCAGTTCTCCCAGCACCATTTGTTGAAAATGATGTCTTATCTCCAATTTATATTTTTGGCACCATTGTCAAATATCAGGTGGTTGTAGCTGCATGGGTTTACTTCTGGATCCTCTATTCTGTTCCCTTGGTCTACATGTCTGTTTTTATGCCAGTACTATGCAATTTTTGTTACTATAGCTTTGTAGTATAATTTGAAATCAGGAATTGTGATGCCCCCTGCATTGTTCTTTCTTTCAAGGTTACTAGCAACTTGGGGGTCTTTTGTGGTTCCACATGAATTTTAGGATTGTTGTCTCTATTTCTATGAAGAATGTAATTGTGATTTAGATGGGGATTACATTAAATCTGTAGATTGCTTTCAGTAATATAGCTATTTTCACAATATTAATTCTTCCAATCCACAAACATGGGAGATCTTTCCATCTTTAAGTATCTTCTCCAATCTCTTTCTCTAGTGTTTTAAAGTTTTAATTGTAGAGGTCTTTCATTTGCTTGGTTAGGTTTATTTCTATGTATTTTATCTGTTTTGAAGCTATTGTGAATGGGATTGCTTTTCTGGTTTCTTTCTCCACCTGGTTTTTGTTGGTATAAAGAAAAGCTACTGATTTTTGTATATTAATTTTTTATCCTGCTAATTTGCTCAAAGTTCTTATCAGCTCTAAGAGTTTTCTGGTGGAGACTTTAGGGTCCTTTCAGTATAGGATCATATCATCTGCAAATAGGGATAATTTGACTTTTTCCTTTCCTATTTGGATCCCTTTTATTTCTTTCTCTTGTCCTATTGCTGTGGCTAATAGTTTAATTACTACATTGAATAGCAATGGAGACAGAAGGCACCTTTATCTTATTCCTGGTTTTAGGGAAAATGCTTTCAGTTTTTCCTCATTAAGTATGGTATTGGCTGTAGGTTTTTCATATATTGCCTTTATTATATTGAGGTATGTTACTTCAACTCCTAGTTTCTTCAAGGCTTTTGTCATAAAAGAATGTTGAACTTTGTTAAAGGCCTTCTCTGCATTTACTGATAGGATCATATGGTTTCTGTTTCTATTTATATGCTGTATTGCATTTATTGTCTTGCATATGTTGAACCAGCTTGGAATCCCTGGAAACCAACTTGATTATAGTGTATGGTCTTTTTATTGTGTTGTTCAAGTCAATTTACAAGTATTTTATTAGGATTTTTTTTTTTTTTTTTTGGTACTGAGGGTTGAACCCAGGGCCTCACGCCTGCATGCTCTGCAAGTGCTGGACTACTGAACTTCGCCCCCAGCCCTTTTTTTTTTTTAACTTTTTGAGACAGGGTCTTCACTAAGTTATGCAGACTGCCTCTGGTCCCAAACTTGCGATCCTCCCGCCTCCACCTCCCCAGGCGTGTGCCACTGCACCCAGCTTTTATTAGGATTTTTGCATTTAGGTTCATAAGGGATATTGGTCTGTAGTTTTCCTTTTTTGATATATCCTTGTCTGGTTTTGTTATCAGGGTAATACTGGCTTCGTGGAATGAATGGAGTAGTGTTCTTTCCATTTGTATTTTGTGAAATAATTTGAGGACCATTGGTGTTCATTGTTCTTTAAAGGTCTTGCAGAATTCAGCAGTGAATCCATCTGGTTCCTGGCTTGTCTTTGTTAGGAGACTTTTTATTACTGCTTGGATCCTGCTGCTCATTATAGGTCCATTTAATATGTTTATATACTCTTGACTTAACTTTGGCAGGTCATATGTGTGTAGGAATTTATCCATCTTGTCTAACTTTTCCAGTTCTTTGGAATATAATTTTTTCCTAATAATTCTCTGGATTTGGATGGTACCTGTTCTAGTGTTCCCTTTTACATCTCTAATTTTCTTGATTCGAGTATTTTATCTCTTTCTTTTGGTTACTTTGGCTAAGGATTTGTTGATTTTCTTTATCTTTTCAAAGAACCAGCTCTTTGTTTCATTAGTTCTTTTTATTGTTCTTTTAGTCTCCATGTCATTTATTTCTGCTTGATTTTTATCATTTTTTTCTAGCTACTGTTTTGGGGGTTTCTTTGTTCTTTTTCTAAGAGCTTCAGATGCATCATTAAATAATTTTTGAGCCAGTTTTAATTTTTTAATATAGGCACTCATTGCTATAAATTTCCCTCTTAGAATTGCCTTTGTTGTGTCTTGAAGGTTCTGGTAGGTTGTGTTTTCATTTTCATTTGATTCTAAGAATTTTTAAATTGTCTGTCAGATTTCTCAAAGTACCCATTGGTCATTTAAGAGTATGTTGTTCATTCTCCATGTATTTGTATGGTTTCTGTGATTTCTCTTGCTATTCATTTTTAGTTTTATTCCATTACAGTTTGATAAGATATACAAAATTATTTTAATTTTTCTGAGTTTGTTAAGACTTGGTTTATGGCCTAAAATGTGATCTATTTTGGAGAAATTTCCATGAGCTGCCACAACGAATGTGTATTATGTAGCTTCTATGTGAAATATTCTGTATATGTCTAGTAAGCCCATTTGATCAACTGTAGTGGTTTACTCTGAAATTTGTTGATTTTTTTGTCTGCAAGTTCTATCTATTGATGATAGTGGGGTATTGAAGTCATCCACTATTATTGTATCTGGACCTGTCTGTCCCTTTAAGTCCAGTAGCATTTTTAAAAATGAAGTTGGGTGCACCAATGTTCAATGCATATATATTTATAATTGTTATACCTTCTTGGTCAATTATTCCCTTTATTAATATGTTGTGACCCTCTTTGTCTCTTCAGACTAATTTTAACTTGAAATTTACTTTGTCTGATGTAAGGACGGCTACTCTTCCTTTTTTCTTTGGCTTCTAGTTGCTTGATATATTAATTTCCATCCTCTCACTTTCAGTCTGTGGGAGTCCTTGCCAGTGAAATATGTTTCTTGCAGACAGCAAATTGTTGGATCTTGTTTTTTAGTCCAGTCAACTAATCTGTCTTTAAATTGGAGAGTTGAGACCACTCATATTTAGGGGGAGAGCTGTTTGCTTGTTGTTATGTTGAGTGTTTTCCTGGTTAGTTCATAAACTACTAGTTCTTTTCTTTCTCCCATATTAATATACTGGGCTTGATAGTTTTTTGAGTTAGACATTACTGATTCTCTCCTAGTTCTCTTTGGTTTGTCTGTTTTTCTCATGAAGTTTATTCTTTCCTGTGCTCTAGTGGTGAAGACTGACTTTCTTCCTCCTGTGTGTGTAGGATTCCCTTAAATATCTTGTACAGTGCTGGTTTGGTGGTCATATATTGTTTTAGTGTGTGCTTGTCTTGGAATGTCTTTATTTCTCCATCAATTTTAACTGATAACTTTGTTGGATATAATAGTCTTAGTTGGCAATTATTTGTTTTCAGGGATTGAAGTATATCTTTTCATCCTTTCCTAGAATTTAGGATATACACTGAGAGGTATGATGTAATTCTGATGGATTTTCCTTTGTAGGTGAGTGATGTCTTTCTCTTGTAGCTTTTAATATTGTTTTTTTGTTCTGTAACTCTGGCATTCTAATTATTATGTGTTGTGGGGCAGTTCTTTTCTGGTCGTGTCTGTTTGGTATTCTAAATGCCTTTTGTGGTTGAATGTCCATTTATTTTCCTACATATGGGAAATCTGCTATAATGTCACTGAATAATATTTCTATGCCTTTAATTTTTATTTCAGATCCTCCTTCTACACCATGGATGCTTAGGTTTGGTCTCTTGATCACACCCCAGAGTTCTTGAAAATTATGGTCATGTTCTTTCAATTATTTTCTTTGTTGATATCCGAATGTAGTATTTCCTCAGCCTGAACTTCCATCCCTGATATTCTATCTTCTTTTTTATCTAGTCCACTGGTGATGCTTTCCACAGTGTTTTTATTTGGTTTATTAAGTTCTTCATTTCCAATAATACTACTTATTTTTTGTTCCAAAATGTCAGTTTTCTTGCTGAATTTCTAAGTCATTTTGCTGACTTTGTCTTCTACATTGGTGACTTTCTGACCTACGTCCTGTATTGATTTCCTTATTTCATTTATTTGCCTTTTTGTATCCTTTTTGAAGTCATTGATCATTTTTACAAGTAAACATGTAAATTCTTTGTCTGATATTTCAATTGTTTTAGTATCTTTGGATTCAGTGGTTAAAGAATCATAGTCTTTTAGAGGAGATGCATTGCCTTGTTTTTTCATGTTTCTTGTATTTCTGATTTGTGATTTTTGCATCTGTAGGGGTGGATATCACCTCTCATTTTATTTGGGGGTCTTCTTAGTGAGTGTTTTTCTTTTGGGATCATAATCTCTAGTGTCACTCCCAGAGAGGGAGTCAAACCACTATAACAGGTACTATACCCAACCAAACCAGATATAAAAACACATTTAAAATCACTTAATGCCAACTGCTGCCCCTCCAGTGCCCATAAAACAGAGAATGACAATAATACTATTGAGTAAGCTACGAGGTTACAAAATACTTAGGGTGAAGTTATAAATAGTATTTGCCTGAAGTAAGAAAGGGGAGCAGAGAAAGTGGAGTTAGAAGGATGTCTCAAGGGCGAAGTAAAAGAAAGGAAAAAGACAATCTAGACAGGAGATAAATATTAGGAAGAGGGAGGAAAAGGAGTTAAAGATAAAAGGAAATTTCACAATAAAGAAAAATATATATAAGCAGAATTAGGTAAACATAAGCAGAGCAATAAGAAGTAGTAAGCCTAAAAGTCCTAAGGTATAGTAAATAGAAAAAGAGAGATACAGAAAAAGGCAAGCAGGCTGAAAAAGATGGGAAAAAAAACCTAAAAAAGAAAAAAGATAAAAATTACATTAGAAAAAATGGAAGTGAGAAAATGAAAATCAACAATGAAAAAATTGTGTGTGTGTATGTATCTCTCTATAGATAGATAGATATGAGAGAGAGAGAGAGAGAGAGAGAGAGAGAGAGAGAGATAACTTGCTCCCCTTAAACTACAGTGTCTCTAGGATCTGAGGCAGGAGGATCTTGAACCTCAGGACAGAGCCAACTTGTGCAATTCAATGTAATTCTGTCTCCAAGTAAAAATAAGAAAAAGGCTGGGGATGCTACTTCTTGGCACTGTAATTACCCCAGCACAGGGGGATGAAAAAAAAAGATTAAAAAATAATAGATGAAGAAAGAGGAGGAGGAGGAGGAGGAATAGGAGGAGGAGGAAGCAGAGGAAGAAGGGAAGGAGAAAAAGTATTGGAGGAGCTTCTTTCTGGGGCCTCTAATGCTGTAGTCTGTTAGGTGGAGGTGATGGTGGTCAGTTGGGGATGGAGTCTTTTTATCTGACGATGGCTCAGAATTGACAGTCTCCATAGTTCCCTTCAGAGGATGGAATCATCTCTCCTCAGCAGGTGGCACTTGCTTCTGAGACACTTTTCCAAGCCTCTTGCTGTCTGAACCTCTCAGAGCTTATCTCCTCTCTTACTGCAACTACCCATTGCACGTGTATAGCATGCTGGGGCTGTGGGAGGCCACTCCCTGGCTCAGCAAATTCCTGGAAGAGTTCAAGGACTTCAAGGACTGTGGGTTTGTTCTGTGAGACTGCCAGTCTTACGGCCAGAATTTTCTGGCTTACCTCTTTGGATGAGGGCTCTATTTTCCCTCCCCCACTGGAAGCCACTTTTAGAAATGTGTCCTGATCAGTCCTTCTCACTGTTTGGTTCTGTTTTACTACCTAGGACCACCCAATAGTCTCCTTTGTGGTTTCTGTGCTCTTTCTGTGGAAAAGACTCCATTCCTTCCTAGTCTAACCCCTTTATTTTACCTCATCCCATAGAGGCTGTCTTTAATCTGCTATCTTAAACCAAAAGTCCAATCTGGCCTATCCAATTTTCTTAACTTTTTCAAAGACCCAGGTTAAATGTATTTCTTTAGTTATTTTTCTGTTTCCTAGTTCACTGGTTTCTGCCTTTATTTTCTGAACTAATTTGATCTCCAGCACTGCAAAAGTGGGAGAAGGATGTGGCAATCTACTCCTGAAGCAATCCTGAAGCAATCAGCCATTGAAAACCCTATGAATAGCAGAGAAGCACTGACATAGTGCCTGGCATGGCATGGTGTCAGGGAATATTTCATCTATTGTATATAGGGTTGCTATGAGTCAGACCTGACTTGATGGCACCTAACAACAATAACAGCAATATAGCCACTACAGCTTTCTTTTTTATTTTTAATGAACGTGTGGTAAAATTTATTTTTTTCTTTTTTTGTATGTACAGTTCTGAATTTGAGGTGTGATTTTTTTTTTTTTGAGACAGGTTCTCACTAATGTAGCCCAGGCTTGCCTTGATCTCATAATTCTCCTGCCTCAGCCACCCAAGTGCTGGAATTACAGGTGTGTGTCACTACATCTGGCTAAGTTCTGAATTTTGACAACTTCATAGACTTGTGTAACTACTACTATAATCAGGATATGGAACTGTTCCCTCACCTGAAAAATTTATTTTCCTTAAGCTGCCCCTTTGTTATCTAGTCCTTTGCTGACCCCTAACCCCTATTTACCATTGATCTGTTCTCTGTCCCTATAATTTTGCTTCATCTAGAATGTTACATAAATGAAACCATACAGTATACAACATTTTAATTCTGCCATCTTTCACTTAGCATGTCTTTGATGAATAGTTCATTCCTTTTTATTGCTAAGAGAGACTCTTTTGAATGGTTATAACACTATCCATTCATCCATGTAGGAACATGTGGATTATTTCCACTTTGTGGCCATTAAGAATAATGCTTCTCTAAATTTTCATGTTCAGGTTTTTGTGTGGCCAAGAGTTTAAATTTCTCTAGAGTAAATATTTATAAGAACTGCTGGGTCATATTATAAATGTAAGCTTAACTGTAAAAGTTGCCAAATTTTCTACAGTGATCATATAATTTTGTATTACAATTAGCCATATATGGAGATATCCAATTGCTTTTCTTCATCAGTTTTTGTTATTATCAGTTAAAAACTATTTAATGTAGCTCATCATGTCTTAATTTGCATTTTTCTAATGATTAATTATGCTGGGCATCATTTCATGGGCTTATTTGCCATTCATATATTTTCTTTGGTGGAGTGTCTGTTCACATAAGTTGTCCATTTTTAAAAATTGTGGTTATTTTATTATCTTTTGGCCTAAAAAATTAAATATTCTAGATATAAGAATTTTGTTAGATATGTGATTTATATTTCCTGCCAGTCTATAATTTAAATTTTTATTTTTAAAATAATTGTTAAGAGAATAATGAAAACCACTAACTTGTATACTAACTAAAATTTACTAATAACAAATTAAGATGTACTTTTTGGAGGAAAAGTTTTCATCTTGATAGTGCCCAATTTATAGAATTTTTCTTATATGATTTGTGCCTTATATCTAAGAAATACAGATTTTGCCTAATCAGATTTCCCCCAAATTTTGGCCTATTGTTTTTTAAATTTTTTAAAATTTTTATTAAGTATTTTTATTGTACGTGTTGATGGGGTACAGAGTTATAATTCAGTTCATATATACATATATACATTTTGCAATTATCAAACCAGGCTTGTCAACACTTTTATCTCTTTAAGCATTTTATAATTTTTTTATTTACATGTAGTGATAATTATACATATTTATGAAGTTTAGTATGAAATTTTGAAAATTACATACAGTATAGTGAGATTCATTATGGGATTTTCATAGAATTGCAGCCTATATTTTGCACGTTTTCTCTCCCTTGTTTCTCCTCACCTCAATTTTCTCATCCCCTTGCCTCTCCTGTTTGTCCCCTCCCCACCACTCCTGACAGGTCCCCTTGTATTTTCCAATCTTAGCTATATACAACTGTGTGAATATATATATATATATATATATATATATATATATATATATATATATATATACACACACACACACATACATATACATACATATATATGTATATATACATATGTCTATGTATATATGTGTATATATTATATGTGTATTATATATTATATATATTATGTGTATATTATACATTATATGTGTGTATATATTATATACACACATATATTATATATGTATATGTATATATACACATGTATATGTATATAACATATACATACATATACATATATACATACATGTATGTATACATATATACATATGTATACATACATGTATACATATATGTATATATGTATACATACATATA
>VMDO01039886.1:0-12342 GCA_007922755.1 Pedetes capensis
AACGCAAAATAAAAGTATAATGAGATATTACTACATATTTATTAGAATAGCTAAAATAAAAAAATAGTGATAAGCCAGGCATAGTGGTGTCTGCCTGTAATCTCAGCACTCAGGAAGCAGAAGCAGGAGGATCATGAGTTCTAGATCCCACATAGTGAGTCTCAACCCCACCCCCACCGCAGTGATGATACCAAATGGTGAAGGTGCAGAGAGAGCAGATTTCTCCTGCTTTGCTCATGGAAATGTAAGATGGTACCTCACTCTGGAAGAGAGAAATTTTCTTTTTCTTTTTTTTTTTTTTTTTTTTTTTTTTTTTTTTTTTTTTTTTTTTGCAGTTCTAGGGGTTGAACCCAGGACCACACGCTTTCATGCTTTGCAAGTGCTGTACCGTTGAGCTGCACCCTCTGCCCGTTTTTTTTTTTTTTTACTTTTTGAGACAGGATCTCACTAAATTACGCAGACTGCCTCTGGTCTCAAATTTGCGATCCTCTTGCCTCCACCTCCTGAGTCACTGGGATTACAGGTGTGAGCCACCACACCAGGCTGAGAGAAGTTTTCTTAAAGGCTAAACATATCTTTTTACAATACAATTCAGCATTTATGCTCAGTGAAATGAAACATGTCCATGCAAAAACTGCTACACAATTGTTCACGGCCAAAATTTGGAAATAACCAAAATATTCTACAATCATTGAATGGTTAAACAAACTGGTATATACATACCATCAAGTACCATGCAACGATAAAAATAAATCAATTATTGACACACACTGCAAACCTGGATGGACCTCAAGGACTTATATGAGTGGGAGAAAAAAGCCAGTCTCAAAAGTTCCAAAATATACAATAATGTTCTTTTCTTTTTCCCCAGTACTTGGGAGTTGATCTCAGGGCCTTGCACATACTTTGTAGGTACTCTACCACTAGGCTGTGTCCAGAAACCCTTTTTTAATTTTTTTATTTTGAGTCAGGGTCTCACCCAAGTTATGCAGGCTGCCTCTGGCCTCAAAATCACAATCACAATAATGAAGATGGGATAGTGATTGCTGTAATTTAGGGAGTATAGCGATGTTGCCCACAAAGGAATAGCCCAAGGGAGATCTTTGCGGTGATGGAGCACCTTGATTGTGGTGATTACAGAAATCTATTCATGTAATTTTAAAAAGTACATAGATCTATATTCACACATTCTTCCAACATCAATATCTTGGTTTTGATACTTATGTAACTATAGTTACCTAAGATGTACCCAATGGGAAAAACTAGGTGAAAGTTCTGCTAGACCTTTCTCTACTATCATGGCAACTTCTTGTGTATCTATGTTGTTGTTGTTGTTAGGTTCTATCAAGTCAGTCCCAATTCATAGCAACCCTATGTACAACATAAAAAACACTCCCCAACACTGTGCCATGCCTGGCACTATTGTCAGTGCTTCTCTGCTATTCATAGGGTTTTCAATGGTAGATTGTTTTGGGAGTAGATCTCCAAGTCCCTCTCCCTAGCCTGCAGCACCTGGTGTTCCCAGGTGGTCTCCCTTCCAAGGACTAACCAGGCCGACCCTGCTTAGCTTCCAAGATCAGGCGGGATCTGATGGCAGGGTACTACGTTGACATCTATAGTTATTTCAAAATAGAAGGGGTTGTTACAAAAAAGGAATTGAGACTGATGATGGATCTGGAACCTTTTAAACTGCTGTCTAAATCTAGTAAATTGGCCTCTTTGCACTATGTTCTGGTGGACATTTCTATGTACGGTAACTTGAAAACCTTGCCCACATCACCTCTTTGGCAGAATTCTAGGCATATTTCCTCAGGGTTTGTGCTCACATGGCTCACAGGTAATAAAAAACATAAACTATTGCCATTTGTTTCTCTGTATCTGTGCAAGCCTGTGTGCACATTGTGAGGCCATGGCAGAGAAAATAAATTGCCTCAACTTTAAATTGATAGGCAATGTCCTTTCAACATATGTGATATGAGTAACAAAGCCATGCATACCATTAATACAATTGTAGTCCACAGCCTGAATTCCTAATGGAAGGAAGTGCTGAATTTCTGCTCCAGGTTATTTAAAACAGACTGTATGTATATGTATATGTATGTATATATGTGGATGTGTGTATATATGTGTGTGTGTGTGTATGTATATATATGCATATGTATGTGTGTATGTGTATATATATATATATATATATGCATATGTATGTATGTATGTATGTATGTATGTATGTATGTATGTATATTTCTTCCCATAGCCAAGTTCACAGCCTCCCTGAATTCTTGCCCCAGGTTAAGGACATCTGCTCTGAATATTCTTCTAGCAGCATCCCACAACTTTTGATGTGTTTCTATTTTCATCTTTGTTCCGTTCAAAATATTTTATTTCCCTTGTGATTTCCTCTTTGACCCGGGGGTTATTTAGTAGAGTATTGCTTTGCATCTCCTTCAAGCCCACAGCACATTCCTTGCAAATGTATTTTAGCAGCAGCACTCCACTGAGCCTGCAGATAAGTGGAGCTCTCCCGGCATAGGTGATTGACAAGTAAGCTGGAAAGTTGTTAGAACGGTGGTTACAGCAGGCAGGACAAAGTGTTGAATGTGTACATTTTATTGGCTTAAGATTTATCATTTTTAAAATAAGCAGTAACACAGGGTTGAGCTTCAAAGGCGCCATGGCTGCCTGGCAGGGGACCAGGTCAGGAGAGGTGTCTACAGCTGGGGGTCCTTCATGCTGCTACCTGCCTGGGATATTGACCTTTTGCTCTCCCCCAAGGTGAGAGGAGACCTTAAGGGCTCCCAGGGAACAGGATGAGAAACATCTAGCTCAGCAGGAGTTATAGCAAGTACTAGCTGAGCTGCCCCATATCACCTATAACCAAAGAGACACCTGGAGCAGATGGGGTGAAGAGGATGGAGAATTGAATAGAGAAGATTGATGCTCACCCCAAAACAGTCTTCCAGGGCCTAGGAACTGTCAACACACCAGGTTGAGGAGGGTTTTATCCCAAGTTTGGAAATTCAGAGTGTGCCAGTTAAGCATCACTTGGGTTATGAGAAACAGATAAGGGTTGGAAATTAAAGACAAAGATTCACTGGGGTTTCTTTCCATTGCTTAGCTCACTACATGACCTTGAATATATACTTAAACTTTCTGGCCCTTGGTTTCCCACGTGCACAAAGAGGAAGGTGAGACAGGACCCTCTCATTGTAAACTGTCTATGATGCTGTGATTTTTGGGCAAGTTACATGGCCCCTCTGAGCCTCAATTTGCCTATATGTTTGCCTGGAAGCTGATAATGCCTGTGATCCAGGATTGTTGGATAACCCAGTGATACTGGTCATGGGAACGTATGTCACAAACAGATGTGACCTGTTTTCTAAACCACCCTGTCTGAGATTTAAGAACAAGTGCATAGTAACAGTGACAAACTGGCATTTCTCTGGCTCTGCTGTCCACGCCCTGTGAGGTACTCTGAGCACCCCCCACCCTCCACTACCACCCCAGATCCTCCTCCAAACCACCAGGAACTCCTGGGAGAGTTTCGTGTGTACTCCAGCCACGGCATGGCCTCTGGCATCTTTGTTGTTGTTGTTAGGTGCCACCGAGTTGGTATCTGACTCATAGCGACCCTCATAGGGTTTTCAATGACTGACTGTTTTGGAATTGCCTTGGGAGTGGATTGCCAGGCCCGTCTCCCATTTTTGCGGTGCTGGGAATTGAACTCAGGACCTCAGAGACTGCAGCACAGCACTCTACCAACTGAGCCAAATCCCAGCCCTCTGGCATCTTGTTGTTGTTGTTGTTGTTAGGTACCGTGGAGTCGGTATCCGACTCATAGCGACCCTCTATACAACAGGGGAAACACTATTGTCAGTGCTTCTCTGCTGTTCATAGAGTTTTCAATGGCAGATTGATTTTTGGGAGGGGGTTGCCAGGTCCTTCTCCCAAGCCTACAGCTTCTGGTTTTCCCAGGTGGTCTCCCATCCAGGTACTAACCAGGCCCGACCCTGCTTAGCTTCCGAGATCTGATGGGATCAGATGCCACAGGTCTATGGCTGCAGGCCTCTGGCATCTTAGGACTCATTAAAGTGGTTCTTCTTTTATTGCCAACCCCAAACAGAACAGAGGAGCAGTCCTAGGGCAAAGGAACTGCCTGTGGGCATTCCAGGGTGCCATGGTCCAGGGAACTAGTGTTGCATGCAGCATAGGGTGCTAACTCCCCTTTCCAGGGCCCGAATGAGAGGGAGCCAAATGAGACACCTAGGGGGCAAAATTTAAGAAGAACGGACTCTGAGGCACTTATGTGCCACTCTCTGCATCAACAAACCCAAGAGTGGATGCCTTCTTAAAGTTTTCTCCCCAAGCTCCTTGCTTATATCAATTTAGTCTCAGTCTTGCCCATCACAGTCAAAAATATTGGCCCATATGGCCACCGCCCTGAATGCTCAGTGTCTCACAGGCTGCCGATGTTAGAAGTAACTTCCAGGAAATCTGAAATGCAACAATTGCCCGGCCCTTGGCCAGGCGCAGAGGTAGGTCTGGAAGCCATGCTTGGAGTACCTGACTGTGCCCCTACTACAGCTGACTGGATGAGGGGAGAGTCCTGACCAAGCAGAACCCATTAGAAATCTCTCCCAGGAATTTGGAATGAGGATCGCTGGTAGTGGGCTACAATCTGTCTGCACATTAACCCTGGGGCTGTGAGGTGTCAGGCTTCACTCTGGGTATGAAGAAGAGGGGAAGGTGCCTGCAGAAGGTGAGGGAGAAACAGAAATGAAAAGTGAGGCACTCCTGATTCTCAGCCCTCAGGGGGCCTTGGCTCCTGGAAGACAGCTTGGAGTTTTCACAACATGACTCCTGCTCTGCTTATGGTGGCAGCCTGAGAAAGCAGAGGGATTGAGAGTTTCTCTCTTGCTGTAGCCTCTTTATCCTCTAACTCAGGGAGAGCCCAGGCCTGTGCTTCTGTGAGGGTCTGAGCTCAGACTCTCCCCTCACTCCACCAACTGTCCATGGCCTTGAACCAGGGCTTCAAACCATCGAAGAATAGGGTTCAGGTTCAAGTGCAAATTCAAAATGTTAAAATTTAGAGAGTTCAGATTCAGTTCAGGTTTGGGTTTAAATCCTATGTGTAGATAGCAATTTTCTATACCCAAACCCGGTGAGAAACTGGATTTAGGTTCAGCTTCTAATGGTTCTTTGTGTGTGTGTGTGTGTGTGTGTGTGTGTGTGTGTGTGTGTGCATGTGTTGTGTGTCATTGGTTATTAAAAATTGAAAAATAAAAACATTGAAAACCACCATGTGTATCTATACATAATATTAAAATTTTAAACTGAACCCAACACCTCTAAATTTTAACATATTGAACCTGTGCCCAAATGTGAACCCAATTTGAAGCCCTGCCTTGAATTGATTTTACTGTCTTCTCTTTCTTCCCTTAAGTGACTTCTCCCAGGAGTTTGTGGGAACTTTGTATAAATAAATCCCAGATCTCTTTCACTCATTGCAGCCCTAAAGTGGTCTGAATCCCAGGGTGGTACCATAGCCTAGACACTCCCAGGGCCCACTTAGCTATGGTGCCTGCTTCCCAGGTTTGACTGCTCTCTGGGCTCGCCCATTAGGATTCCAGGCACAGTGCAATTTGTCTTACCTCCTTGATGAAATTACCCACTTAAACAGGTGCTTGTCTGCCTGCTGCCATGCTGGTGGAATTTCAAAAGACCTACGACCCACTCTGAGGAGGCTGCTAAGCCAGACACCAAGCACCACTAACCACTCACTTAGATCAAGGCAAGCCAGAGCCCCAGCTTTTCCCAGCCCAGGGAAATAAAGGGAGAACAGGAAGTAGGAGGGATGGAGTGAGAGGAGTAATGGCCTTGGCCTCTCCAGTATCTCCTCACTCCTATGCTCCTCATATTCCCCCAGGCCAGCATCCTTTCCTGTCAAGAGCCAGAGAGATGGAGGAGGGGTCCTGATACCTAAGTATTTTGATTATCTATTGTGATTGATAAATTGCCCCAAAACTTAGAGGCTCAAGACAATAGCCATCTCTTTCAGGGTCAATTGGGAGGGCTGACAAGGCTCAGCAAGGGTGGCTCTTCTGCTCCCTGCTGTGGCAGCTGAGCATAAAGTTGTCTGGGACTGGACTGGGCTGGAATATCCCAGGTTCCTCCTTCAGATGTCTTGTGATTGACTGACAGGGATCAGGGGTTCTCTTTCCCTTTCCATAGAGTCTCAAGTCTTCTCCTTCATGTAGTCACTCCAGCACAGCAGCCTGACTTCTTACATGGCAGCTCAGGAACCCAAAAAGCACAAAAGCAGAACATTCAAGACCTTCTTAAGGCTTAGTGTAGATGTAGAATAGCATCACTTCTCTGCATTCACTTTGTTAAACTGAGTCACTGGCCAGCCCAGACTTCCCATGGGAAGGGACTACACAAGGGCATGAATAGCAGGAGACAAAGTTCATTAGGGACTGTTTGGAGGTTAGCTGCCCCACCAAGGAGGAACCAATCTGTGACGTGACCTCAGAAGGTCATTGATCAACTGAAGAGACAGGATTTGCATGAATACTCAAACACAGGTGCCATACCTCCTATACAGACCTACACAGGACACATAAATACTGAAATACTCACTTTCATGTACAGAAAAGCATTTACACACACTCACTTTCACACCGACAGGCTCATGCACTCCTGTACATGCACAAAACACAATATCGTGTGTTCTGTATAGCCTTATCCAACCTCTTGACTATGGCCCTTGAATTGAGTAAGGGATGACACAGTCATGGATGTGATCATATGATCAGTTTACAGGAGGAAGAGCAAGTACATTTTGCAACATGTCGATTCCTGGGTCCTGCTAGGTAGATAGGAAACAAGATGAACTCTAGTTGGAATGGTGTGTTAGTCAATTTTCCGTTACCATAAAAAATGTCTGAAATTATTAAATTATTTTAAAAAGCAGGGTTATTTGGGCCCACAGAGTGGGAGGGTCTAGACCATGTTTAATCAGCTACTTTGTTTTGGGGCTGTGGCAAGGCAGTATGTCATGATAAGAACATGTGGCAGAGCAAAATCCTTACTTCATGGCTGGGAAGTGAAAAAGAAAGAGAGCAAAAAGGGCCAGGGTCCCATCATCTCCTTCAGGGGCATACTCCCAATCCCCTAGAGCCTCTCACAAGGGTCCACTTCTCAAAAGTTCCACCATCTCCTAGTAGCACCACTCTGAGACAAACTCTTTTACACCTAGGCCTTTGAAGGACATTTTTCCAAGCCATAGTAGATGAGAATAGAGTGACCAAACTAACCAAGAGAAAGAGAAGATACAAATTAATAAAATTAGAGATAAAAAGGGGGTCATTATAACAGTTACCAATGAAATCCAGAGAGTTATTAGGGAATGCTTTGAAAATTTATATTCCCTCAAGAAAGGGGGAATTTTAGAAGAAATCAATAAATCCTTTAATACATATGACCTACCAAAATTAAATCAAGAGGACATAAGCAACTTAAACAGGCCTATAAGGAGCAATGAAATTGAGGCAATAATAAAAAGTCTCCTAACAATGAATAACCCAGAGCTGTTTCATGGACTGATGATGGATTCATAGATAAATTCTACTAGGCCTTTAAAGAAGAATTAATATCTATGCTTCTCAAACAATTCCATAAAACAGAAAGGGAAAGAATACTGTATATTCTCAAATCTAATACACACCATTTTCACTCTTTTAGAGGGCTACAAAATCAGATGCAGATTAGAATCATATGCAGATTGGAATCATGGTCAAATCCAATCCACATCTGATTCTAATCCACATCTGATTTTGTAACCCTCTAAAACTGTTAAAAGGATACAGATTAGATTCAAGAATATATAGTACTTCCAAACTCAGTCTGTGAAGCCAGTATCACCTTGATACCAAAACCAGAGAAGGATACAACAAAAAAAGAAACCTACAGACCAATTTCCCTGATGAACATAGATACAAAAATTCTTAATAAAAAAATCTAATCTAGCAACACATTAAAAAAAATCATATACCATGATCAAGTTGGGTTGCATTCCAGAGATGCAAGGATGGTTCAACATATGCAAATCAATAAATGTAATATGGTACACAAATAGACTCAGGGACAGAAATCACATGATCATCTCAATAGATGTGGAAAAGGCCTTTAACAAAGTTCACCATCCCTCATGATAAAAGCTCTGGAGAAACTAAGAATAGAACATACCTCAGCATAATCAAGTCTATATAGGACAAGCCTATGGCTAACATTATATTAAATGGGACAAAACTAAAAGAATCCCCTCTAAAGTCAGAGGTGTCCACATTCTCTCCACTCTTACTCAATATACTGATTATAATCTTAGCCATGGCAATAAGGCAAGAGAAAGAAATAAAGAGGACACAAATATAGAAAGAAATCACATTATCACTGTTTGCAGATGGTATGATCTTATATCTAAAAGACCCTAAAGACCCCACCAGAAAACTCATATCTGATAAGTACTTTCAGCAAAGTAACAGGATACAAAGTCAACATTCGAAAATAAGTAGTATTTCTATACACCAATAACAAACATGCTAGGAAAGAAATAAAGAAAACATTTCCATTCACAATAGCCTCAAAAAAATAATACAATAAAATATCTTGGAATAAACCTAACCAAGGAAGTAAAAAATCTCTTCACTGAAAAATTCAAAACACTGAAGAAAAGAAATTGAAAAAGACCCTAGAAGACAATGGTTTCTCCCTTTCTCAGCAGAATTAACATTATAAAAATTGCCATACTTTTGAAAGAAATCTACAAATTCAATGCAATCACCATCAAGATTCTAATGATATTCTTCACAGTAATAGGAAAAAAATCCTAAAATTCATATGGAAGCAGAAGACCTCAAATATCCAAGGCAATCCTGAGTAGAAAAAGCAATGCAGGAGGAATCACAATACCTGACATCAAATTATATCATAGAACCATAGGAACAAAAACAATATGGTACTAGCACAAAAACAGACATGAAGACCAATGGAATGGAATAGAGGACCCAGAAATAAACCCATGCAGCTACAGCCACCTGATTTTTTACAAAGATGCCAAAAATATACGTTGGAGAAAAGACAACTTATTCAACAAATGCTGGAAAAACTGGATATCCACATGTAAAAGAATGAAACTAGATCCCTACTTTCACCCTGTACAAAAATCAATTCAAAATGGATCAAAGACCTTAATGTAAAACTTCAAACATTTTAAATACTAGAGAAAAACAGGGAAATCACTTCAACATATAGGCCCAGGTAAGATCTTTCTTAAAAAAACCTCCAATAGTCCAGGAAATTGTAGCAAGAATTGACAAATGGGATTGCATGGACTTAAAAAGCTTCTGCACAGCAGAGGAAATAATTAACACAATAGAGAGCCCCCAAAATGGGAGAAAAATTTCTACTAACTATATATCTGAGAGGGGGTTAATTCTGGAAGATATCCAGGTCCAGTGGGGCACACATATAATCCCAGCAATTTGGGAGGCAAAGGTAGGAGGATTGTGAGTTTGAGGCCAGAGACAGCCTGCATAACTTAGTGAGACTTTGTTTCCAAAAGAAAATCTAGAGCCGGGCAGCAGTGGCACACCCCTATAGTCCTAGCAGCTCAGGAGGCGGAGGCAGGAGGATCGCAAGTTCGAGACCAGAAGCAGTTTGCGTAATTTAGCAAGACCCTATCTCAAAAAGTAAAAAAATTGGGCTGAGGGTGCAGCTCAGTGGTCCAGCACTTGCAGAGCATGCAAGCGTGAGGCCCTGGGTTCAACCCCCAGTACCAAAAAAAAAAAAAAATCTAGAATGGTTGCTGTTGCTGTTGTTAGGTACTGTTGAATCAATATCCAACTCATAGTGAACCTATGCACAAGAGAATGAAACACTCCCCAACACTATGCCATGCCTGGCACTAGTGTCAGTGCTTAAAGAACTCAAAAAGGTATACACCAATAATCATCATCATCATCATCATCATCATCATCATCATCATCATCCCATTAATAAATGGGCAAATGAATTGAACAGACAGTTCTCAAAAGAAGTTCAAGTGAGCAATAAACACATGAAAAGATGTTCGACATTCTTAGCCATCAGGGAAATGCAAATCAAAACCAGCCAGTCAGAATGGCTAGCACCAAAAAAGACAACAAACGCTGGTGAGGATGTGGAGAAATAGGAATCCTTATTCACTGCTGGTAGGAATGGGAATTAGAATAGCTATTATGGAAATCAGAATGGAGGTTTCTCAGAAAACTAAAAACAGAACTACCATATGATCCAGCTATACAACTCCTGGGCATATACCCGCTCCCCCCCACCACCACCAAAAAAAAAAAATCTAAGTCAACCTACCATAGAGACACCTGCACTCCCATGTTCATTGCAGCACAGTTCACAACAGCCAAGATGTGAAATCAGCCTAGATGTCCATCAACAGATGAATGGATAAAGAAAATGTGGTATATATATACACTATGGAATTTTTGTCAACCATAAAGAAGAGCCAAATGATGTCATTTGCAGGTAAATGGGTGGAATTGGAGATCATCATATTAAGCAAAGTGAGCCAGACTCAGAAAGGAATACTGCAAGTTCTCTCTGATATGCAGAAGCTAGATGGTAAAACAAAACAAAACAAAACAATAATGTATGAGACTTGAAATAAGAGGTAAAATATCTGGAAGGGGGAGAGGAAAAGCAGGAATGGGTAAGAGAAACAAACGGGGGTAAAAAGGGAGTGAATAAGAGCAAAATATACAATACAACTGCATAATAATGCCATTATGAAACACACTATGCTGTATGTTAACTTAAAAGAATGCATGAATAATTAACTCCCAGCCCTTGCATTTATCCCCTTTTCTCCCTTTTTGGTCTGGATTGACTTACAAGATTCCTTGACCATTTACCATTTAGCAAACTCCCTTTCAGTGAGGGCTTGTAATTCCTTCCCCACCTCAGTGTAGCTGGTAGTTGTTGTTGTTGTTTTTATGTGGCATCAAGTCAGTATCCGACTCATCGCAACTTTACGTACAACAGACAAAACACTATTATCGTGTTTTTCTGCTATTCATAGGGTTTTCAATGGCTAAATTTTTTAGGGGAGTGGGTTGCCTGGTCCTTCTCCAAGCCTATAGCACCTGGTATTCCCAGGCAGTCTCCCATCCAAGTACTAACCAGGTCCAACCCTGTTTAACTTCTGCTATCTGATGGAATTGGACACTGCAGTAGTATGGCTGCTGGCATAGCTGGTAGTGCTACCCTTGTTATTCCATTACTATACTGTACTGTACACTGTACTGTACACTATTGACACTACAACACATTTTATTTTTTTAATATTTTTTTCTGATTATAAAATTATTCATTAAAGAAACCTTGAAAGGACACCAACTAAAAATGGAATTCTGGGACATGGTTACAATTCAGGTATAAAGCCCTGAATGTGGGTTTTAAAAATCTATTTCACAAGCTCAGGAAAGGTCAGGTATAACAGCACCCACATCTGTGACATTCATTCACGTCCAGGTTCTGGATGGGCTCCTCGATTTCTATTGTAAAAATATCCCATCTACTCTGTCAACTGTCAAAACACAGGAATATCTGAGAAAAACTGCTTGGCAGGTTCTTTCCAGAAAACATAACCTCAAACTCTCTGCTGCCCCTTCTTTATCAAAAAGTTTCTGGGAGAAATAATATTCATGGTGGGCTGCCTGAAGGATAAATAACTCATCCATTCTTCTAGCTAGCCTGAATTGTACCCTTGGATGAAATTCATTGTCCATCAGAAAGCCAGTTGTGGAACTTGTACTGATTGATTCAATCCCTTCTCCTATCTTCTCCATTGTTGGCGTCCAACCGTGGATACCCACGTTGAGGCTCCACTTATTATGTTGGGGTTTTTGGCTCTAGCCCCGCTAAAGTTAGGGCCAAACCCTCAACATAAACACGTGACCGGTGTCGGGAAGGAAGGACTTCGGGAGACCTTCAGATGGTTGGAAAAGAACAGGGAAGGTTTATTGGGGTGCTCCCCTTAAGGAGAGCAAGGAACAGGCAGCCCCTATAGAGCAAGGCTCTACCCCTTTAAGTGTTGGCTCTATGCCTGCAGCATAGAATGCTGCAGGCTAAGTGCTGGTACAGCTCAGCCTTAAAGGCACAGCCACAGCCGCTGGTGTTCAGTTGAGGTCCGATGGTCTTGACTCTCGCGGCTCGCCTTCTTTACCCCCCTCCTTCCCAAGGATGGGAGGAGTTGGGAGGCTCTTCGTGGCTTGCTAGATGCCTTCGGCTCTT
>VMDO01039888.1:0-12360 GCA_007922755.1 Pedetes capensis
TTTTCTGCTAGTCATAGGATTTTCAATGGTTAATTGTTTCAGAGTGTGCTACTGGGGTTCGGGTCCTTCTCCCCAGTCTGTCTTGGTCTGGAAGCTCAGTTGAAACCTGCCCACCATCGGTGGCCTTGCTGGTATCTGAAATACTGGTGGCATAGCTTTGAGCATCACAGCAACATACAAGGCCCTGCAGCATGACAAGCTGACAGACTCATGGGGGAATCAGTATTTACTGGGAGGTTAATATGTATCAGGCACCCTACAAAAGAGAAAGGATATACAGCAGGGGCACTGAACTTAACTTACCTAATTCCTACCTTACAATATTCTATTACAGAAGGAAGGGGAGATAATGAATACAGAAACAAATAAAATAGTTTTAGGGAATACAGTAGGTCCTAAATTAGATAAAATAGCATAGTAATGAGGATGTGCCTGTGATTAGTGAATGAATTTGGGAATTTAAAGAAGATCCCTCCAAGAAGCTGACGTTTGTGTTGGGATTTCCATAGCAGCAGGAAGGAGCCATGAGAGAATTAGATAACCTGGGGGAAGATGACTCCAAGGGAAGATGAAGCAGCAAGTGCCAAAAAGCCACCGCACATTTTAAGTGGAAAATAAGATACTGTATCTGGAGAGTATTAATGGAGGGCAGGAGTGACTTGAGATGAGTTGGAGAAATATAGAGAGGCCAGTTAATTCAGGGCTTGGTGAGTCATGATATAGTTACTTTATTCTGGTTGCAATAAGAAGTCAAAAGCAGCTTCAAATAAGATCATTCGGGCTCCACTCTGGGATGTGAAGCTGTGAGGGGAGGGGTTGGGGAGAGGGGCAGGTAGTACAAGCCACGGTAAATGGATTACACTTTTATCAGTATCCATGTCAGTAAGCTGTCAGACTGAGTATGTTTGGAGGTGGTATGGAACCCACTGATGAGTTGGATGTAGTGTAGAAGCAGGAGTGATCACTCTTAGTGTTTTGGCAGGAACAAAGGGCAAAAGAATGGATCATGGTAAAAATTACTAAAACACTGAAGTCTTGATGTGAGTGTGAGGGGGGAATGTGAACAGATTTTCCTCTTAAATATCAGGCGTATTTTAGGCACTTGAGAAAAGATGGATAACAGACATTTGAATATACAAGCCTCCAAATAATGGGAAGGCCTACTAGAAAAACAATTAGAATTCACAAAATTTAAAGGCCTCCATCAAATATCTTGGTCTAATTGATATTTTTAAAATACTACAGAAATTATAAAATACATAAACTTTCCAAGTATGTCTGAAAGATTGCCCAAGATAAACCATCTGCTGGGCCATAAAATAAGTCAAACTAATTCAAAGATTAAAATCTTGCAAACTCTAGCCTAAAAACTACCATGAACTAAATTAAAAGTTCATAATAATAAAATATCTAGAGATTACCCAAATATTTGGAAGTTAGGTAACATGCTTATAAATAAACCACAACTTTTAAAAAATCATCAAAAGTGTTGAGCCTGGTGGCACATGCCTGTAATCCCAGCAACTTGGAAGGAGGAGGCAGGAAAATAGTGACTTTGAGGCCAGAGGAAACCAATGTAACTTTGCAAGACATTGACTCAAAATAAAAAATAAAAAATCCAACTGAGGGGTATACTGGAGTGGTAGAGCATTTGCAATGTATGTGCTAGGCCCTGGGTTCAACTCCCAAGGGAAAAAAATGGTAGGAAAATATCTTTACTCAAGAATAACAAAACATAGCACATTAAAATTCATTGAATGCAGCTAAGTACTTCTTTTTTTTCGTGTGTGTGTGTGTGTGTGTGTGTGTGTGTGTGTGTGTGTGTGTGGTACTGGGGGTTGAACCCAGGGCCTTGCGCCTGCATGCTCTGCAAGTGCTAGACTGCTGAGCTGCACCCTCAGTCCATTTTTTTTAGTTTTTGAGACAGGGTCTCGCTAAGTTACGCAGACTGCCTCTGGTCTCGAACTTGTGATCCTCCCGCCTCCACCTCCCAAGCCGCTGGGATTACAGGCATGCGCCACCGCGCCCGGCCTAGCTAAGTACTTCTTAAGAGAACCCAAATAATTAAGCAAAAACAAAGATTGAAATAAATGAACTTAAACTGTATTCACTATTTATGTAGTTATTTCCAAGGAACTCCTAAGAAATCTATAAAAACAATACACAAAATCTACAAAAATAGAACTAGAACTAATAAGAAATTTTAGAAAATTTAGAAATTTAGAAAATGTGCATACAAGCACAATGTACAGAAATATTATTGTCTCATGAAGAGAATGTTTTAATGTTATAAGAAGGCTAGTTAAATGGGGGAAATTATAACTAAAATTATAATTAATCATGTATATGTGTATATTGTTACTCTGTATAGTTATGTAGAGATACATCTTACATATATCATATATATAGAAAATGTAGATAGAAAACAGCATACATATATATAACTATAGATAGAAAATAGCTATTATATGTCAATGCTAGACAAACTAATTAAAAATATGCAAACAACTTGAACAGACATTAATTACAGAAGTGAAAACCTATGTGTACAAAAGACTGTTATTAGGTGCTGTCAGGGGTCAGATCTGACTCAACCAGGTGCTACAGGTTAAAGAGAAGGACCTGGCAATCCACTCCTGAAACAATCCATCATTGAAAACTCTATGAATAACGAGTATAAATGGTACAGAATATTAACATCTTTGTTCATAATAACCAAAAGCTAAAATCTACCAGTTGTCTAACAGGAAAATATATCTACAAATTGAAGTATATTCAAAACATCAATATTCCTCAACATTAAAAAGAATAAACTATTGATATGCACAACAGAGTAGATAAATTTCATGCTTTTTTGCTAAAAAGAAATAATCCAGATGCAAAAGAATATATACAGTTGTAATCCATTTACATGAAGTTCAATAATAAGTACAACTATTCTGCTATTACAAGAGAAATGGCTGCCCATCAGGTTTTGAAATTAATTAGAAAGGAGCAGAGAAAACTTTCTGGACTGGGTAGACATGATCTATATCTTGAGTGGAGTGTGGACATCTGGGTATACATAAGTCAACATCTGCCGAATTACACACTTAAGAGCCTCCATTTATAAAGCAAGCAAAGAGAAACAAAAATATCTACATGTACCATAGCACATTTTAATTCAATAAAAGGGGAGGGGGTTTTATCAGGCTACTTGACAATACACTGGAATGATTTTAACTGCCTTACTCCATAAACTTCCAATATCCCTTCTTCGCTGTTAGCCTTGCCTATGCAAAATAAGTGTGGAGGAAGGAGCTAATGAGAATCTCACTTCCCTTAAATAAACAGGTTCCTAAGTGGCATTTACTGGTCCATGCAAGCCCAGGTCCTTATTATAAAGTAACCAATTCATTATTTCATTCCCTTTGGAAATAGCAAGTCAGAAGACATAACAAGGCTAAGAATTTCAAGCTAATAGCATAGTCTTCCATGTAGAAGAATACACTGAGTTTTAATGCAAAATAGGCTTGAGACCGATGAGAGGGGCCCACCTCTTCTTGGGGTGCTGGGTATGGAGCATTGTAATACACTATTAAAATCAGTTTTAATGCTGCAGGGCATGGCAGTACATGCCTGTAAGCCCAGCAACTTGGCAGATGGAGGCAGGAGGATCAGAAGTTCCAGGCAGAGGCTGCCCATGTAACTTAGTGAGACCTTGTCCAAATATAAAAAATAAAAATGCAGCTCAGTGTTAGAGCACTTGCAAAGCAGTGTGATGCCCAAGTTCACCACCTCCAATGCTGCAAAAGAGTATCTATATCTATATCTCTATCTATACACACACATATATACACACATATATATACCCATATATATGTATGTATATTACATATATACACATATACATATTAGTGTTAATAATAAATTTTTAAAATTCTTACTGTGAATGTTCCTTCTGTTGCTTATTTTTCTGCAAGGAAGCATTGGTGTCAGGGGATAGGGTGATTTGATTCCCTAATTGGCAGCTACCAGGTTTTCCCTTGTGGCTCTGCTGCTTTGAGCAAAATAACTGTTGTCCAGCCAAATCATCTTCACACTTTCACCTGACATTATCAACACTCTATGGACATCTTGAGGAAGATACATGATGGCTCCTATTTGATACAACTCCCAGGGTGTAGCCCCAGCCACAACTGTTTCAAGCATCTTGCACTGAATTTTCCCTGGAACCATTTCCATCTAGGCCAAAGGGGGAATACTTCTGGTGACCTAGAAGAGAGATTGCTGGGTTAGTGTGAAAGAAACAATGCTGTTATTGGTGTAAACACAAACCTTTATTTACCTGACAGAATCATGTGATCAGTGCAAGCACTCCCTTTCTGACTATATAAGAAGGCTGTTCAGTTCACTTGAGTGAGCTGGGAGATGCCCTCCTGTGCTCCCTCACCTAGTATTATACTAGTATTATGGTAGTAGTCCCAATCAAAGGTTTCTCTCAAGTGGCCTTTCTGTCTACTTTTAGTAGGATGGCTGGGATGCTACCACAAAGGAAGAAACAAAGGCAGAAGAAGCTGTGACAACAGTGGCAAGGATGGTGAAGCAGTAGTGAGACAGCTCATACATGGATCTCTATAAGCAGCGCAGGAACCATAGTGCTCCCTATGGTCCTAATCATGGACAGAAGGGTTGAATACTTCCCTGAGTGGAGCTGGCACTCAGAAGTTGCTTCTGCTGCCTGAAAGGAAGCAAGGTAGTGGCAACTCCAATTCCTCAGTAGCAATCTACATAAGTTGGTCCAGGGCCTGTCCAGTTAAGACTAGCACCCAGGAGCTGCTCCCACTGCCAACATGAAGCAGAGTTTTCCCCTCCACTCCCTTCCAGCAGCATACCAGCTGTGATGGCAGCTGTGACAGAGGGGCCATGAGAACCAAAGCCTTAAACATGAGGACCCCATTAATTGACTGGCAAATAGTAAAACAGTAGGGCACTGACAGTTGCAAAACAGGCAGCAGTCAGTAGTAAAATAACAGCAGTAGCAAAAGGACAGTGATGGCCTTTTCACAAATGGCAGCAACAGTAAGCAGGTGCCTCAGTGCTGAGGGACTGCTTAAGAATTACAGAAGAATGATCAGAGTTGGACGAAGAGGGGCAATGGAAGTAAAGAGAAGGCAAGAGGGATGAGGCTGAAGAAGGGAAGAAAGCTGGAAAGAGCCAGAAAGAAGAAACTATAGGCTCTGATAGTGAGAAGAGTTCCAGAAAGTTGTGACATCTAAGGCCAAGGGTCTCAAACACCAGGGGCTGGGAGCTGTAACACTGCCTGTTGCCAAGGCTGAGGATCCCAAGACCTAGGTCCACCCAGAAGCTGCAATGCCAGTTGTTGCTTAAGGCTAAGGATTGCTTACTCCTCAGCCTGAATAAGAGCTGTAGCACATAGGAACAGAGGACTCCTGACCTCCCTGGCCTACATAAGAGCTGTAATACTTACAGGCTGGATGAGGATTCCCACCTCCTCAACCTACAGCAGAATTGTAACACTAGAGAGTGCCACTTGGCTGCTTAGCCAAACTATCTTTTTCCCCTGCTTTCTGCTGTCAGATGCCAAGAGATACAAATGCTGCATAAAACCAGCATATGAGGAGCTGCTCCTCGTCTAACCATTAATTCTATCCAGGTAGAGCAAAAGGACCCCAGCCTGCTTATTGGTGGCAGGATGATTCATCAATGTTGAATGCTTGCTTAAAGTTTTTGGTGACATAATCAACATGAATACAATCAGTTCAACCATGTGATTTTTCTCCACCAGGGCTCCTCTGCTAAGATGTAGATTAGAAGACGTAGATGTTAGGATTTATCCC
Organism: Pedetes capensis; assembly: GCA_007922755.1. Lineage (NCBI taxonomy): Eukaryota > Metazoa > Chordata > Mammalia > Rodentia > Pedetidae > Pedetes > Pedetes capensis. Next base: position 5,841 of record VMDO01039888.1, read on the forward strand.
AGGTTGATATTTTGCTCATTGAGGATGCCAAAAGAAAAGGAAATAAGTGAGTCAAAGGTATTTTTACCTAGGTTCTGGATTGTCAAATCAAATTTAACCAAGGAAGAACACAACTCCACGCTGGGATATGGGTGCCAGTGGGCAATTAAGTTATACTTTTTGCTTGCCAAGTTTTGCATCTTTGTAACTATGCTGTTGATCATGTTAGATACCATCCATTCTCCTCTTCCTTTTAGATCTACATAAAGGCAGCACATGTTCTGAATCATGTGGACAATTTCTCTATGATACCTGTACATATTAAGTACTTCTCATGATTCAATGAGTCTAGCTTGATATTAGAAAGAACTTTGCCCAAGGGGTTTAAGGTTCTTCATTTGCATATCCCCTTTGTCAGTCTCTCAGGTACTGCCAAACTCAGATAAAGAAGGTTACTATTTTACTATTTTTTTTTTGTATCTTAAAAACCTCAACAGCAGAATATGGAAGTTAAAAAAAGTAAGATAAATTTCAATGAATCATCTTTCAGTCAAGGGTGGGAAAAAATGATGTATGTAGAAGTGAAGGAAGTTGATATGAAAGAGGGCAGAATGCAAAGTCTTAAGAGAGCTGGAAAGTGATTAGAGATGGACTCAATAAGAAAGGTAGAAAATAACATTTGTGATTGCTGATGTGAAATGAGAGTTTCTCTTGGTAACTGAAGCTACCAGGGCTTTGAGTATGATAACACTCATTGTGGAAGTCTTTGTTATTGGGTGGTTGTACTTCCGGAGCCAGCCCCTGTGCCCTGTAATGGGTAGGCTGATAATTTTTTGTTGTTGTTACTACGTGCCATCGGGTCCGTATCTGACTCATAGCGGCCCTAGGTACAACAGGCAAAACACTTTGTCAGTGCTTCTGTTATTCATAGGGTTTTCAATGGTGGATTGATTTTTGAGAGTGGGTTGCCAAGTCCCTCTCCCAAGCCTATAGCACCTGGTATTCCCAGGCAGTCTCCCATCCAAGTACTAATCAGGCCTGACCCTGCTTAGATTCCGAGATCAGATGCTGCAGTGCTACGGCTGCAGGCTTTAGCTGATACCTTAGCAAACAGTCCTTGAAGGCTTTGGTGAGTAGATCCTCAGGGGAAGCCATTATTGAAATTTCAAAGACAGGACTGATTTAGGGCTGCAACAGCTATGCTAGCAAGAACAAACAGAGATAGACTATGAATTTGGAGATTGTATTGTAACCGTTGCTTCTTGGCCTGACATGATTATCGCCATCTTGAAGTAAAGCACTAGTGATGACATACAGGAGACCTTAGCCCACAGTCAGGGCAATGGAATGGACATATAACTATATAGAAGATAGCTAGACATGTGATCATGGTCATGGGAATTAATTTATTAAAATTCCCTCTGGGAAAAACGGGGAGGGTCAAGAGATTACAAAATGATCATGAGACCCTATGAGATGCTAATCATCATTCCCTCCTGCCCCAGCTGCATGTAATGCTAAATTATATAAAAGGTAAACAATTGGCTGGAGGCAAGAATCCTCAACAAGATTCTTTCCAGTGATGTAGCTGCCTGTGAGGCTGCTAGGGAGTCATGTATACTCCTGTAAGTAACCTCAATGAACTCATTGGTTCACCAAGTGGGACTTGATGAAGTCCTTTTCTTGGTCTGGCTGTGCCCTGTCTGTATAAGGTGAATAGACATTCCTTGTATGTCCCCCAGGGGAAAGTCCTAGTTCATGCCACACAGATCTTCAGAAAGAATGCATGAATATTAACTTTTAATTACTTATTCATATATGGAAAGGACATTTCTTTTCTTTTCTTTTTCCAATACTGAAGGTTGAACCCAGGGCCTCGTACTTGCATGCTTTGCAAGTGCTGGGCCACTGAGATGCACCCCCAGCCCGTTTTTTCCTTTTTGAGACAGGGTCTCGCTAAATTATGCAGACTGCCTCTGGTCTTGAACTTGCAATTCTCCTGCCTCTACCTCCGGAGTCTCTGGGATTACAGGCATGATCCACCATGCCAGCAAGGACATTTCTTTCACAAGCATGTGGTGTTGTATCCTAAGGTTTACATAAGAAAATCTACTTATTACTTTAAAAAAATCATTAATAAATAACTTTGAGCAAACTATTTCCTTTTTATCGTTTAGGACTACTAATGGGTGTGATTTAGAGTCAAATGATGGCTTTGTCAATGTTATTCTCCTGAAAATCTTTTATAAAACTGTGTGATATATCTTAATAATTAAGTCTTACTTATTTTTACAATCACATTAAGAGATATATATCGGATCAATTATTTTTCACAATCTCCATTAGGAAAATCCTTCATGTATTTATTGATTCATTCATCCTGCTGACTTTTGCTATTAAGTATCAGGCACCCTGCTAAATACCTACATAACTAGAAGCTAGGGAAGTCTTAGTAGAGTTTGGTTACACAATAAAGTCATATGATATTAAAAACAATTCAGGATATAAAAAGTTCTGACAATATAACACATTACTCTATAGTTATACTAAGAGAATATTTGTACTAGTAGCCAATGTTTCCTTCATTTTTAGGACTTTGGGAATCTTTTTACTAATCCTTAGGTAGTCAAAACATAATCTCCAAATGAATCAAAGTGTTCAAGAAACTGGAACTTAATAATGGACAGGATACATTCTTTCAAGGGATTTTAGGGTCATTTTTTGGGGGGGAGTTGTACTTGAGTATTGAACCCAGGGCCTTGCACATATTTTGCAAGTGCTCTACCACTGCACTGCAAAACCAGGATATTTTTTTATATTATATTATAAATCATGGTCTCTCTACATTATGCAGGCTGCCTCTAAACTTAAACTTTCAATTCTCCTGCTTCTGCTTCTAGAATCACTGGAATTATAGATATGCACCACCATGCCTGGCCTGGAGTCATTTTTCAAAGGAGAATTTAACTTCTATATTTTGTAGGGAAGATGGACAGTGAAACACATTGTAACTAGGTGTTATGTGTGCTTAATGATTGTCCTAGGTAATTTAGCATAATTATATTATGCAATGCTCAGAAGAGTATGATATTCCTTATCTCTGTCTCCATAGGAAACAGAGACTGAGGGATATTGAGGGTTGCCTAGTTTCATATACCTTCTGTAAAATCTGCCTAATTTTGCCAATTATACACATTTCATTCCATTGTACTTAATATCCATTCTGGACAGGAAGGCAATGCTATGATATTTGAAATGAAGATTGCACCATATTGATGTGCATTTCACTTTAGAGTTTATAAAATGTCCATATATTATCTCATATGATCTTTACAATGATTTATTCATAGCATTCACACTGATAAGAGTATTTCAGAAGAACTAAAATACTTTAATTCTTTAAATGTTTTTCTTGATAGGAGTTAGTTTGATGTAATTAAGTTTATTTCAGAGACAGAAAGATGAAACAAGAATTGAAAATGATAGCTAAGGAAACATTATTCATCTGCAATTCAAAAAATATTTCAGAGTGAGGTTTTGGACACCCTGATTATTTTCCAGGACTAAGCATAAGAGATTGCTGAAATGAATTTCAAGGTTTATAGTTTCTCTATGACTTCTGATTCAATTAATGACAGAATGAAGGGAAGTTTGGCTGTAACAAAGAGACATGCATGTTGGAAATCATTATTGTGATTATTCATGACCTGGTTTCCTAACATATGGACTGAGTCATCCTAGGAATAAAACATTCTAATTTCAAGTATGTCACCACTCTATAGTACTACTACTAAATCAAAACATTTTTACTTCAAAATAATTTTAAACTCTACATTGAAGTGCAAAATAGTACTGAGTTCCACATACTCTTCAATCAGCTCCCTTTAATGATTAAATTTTGCATAATCATAATACAATGATGAAAATAGGATATACATACAATATTAATGACCCAATTACATACTCTATTGAATTTTACCTGTTTAACTTGCAATTTATATTACTTTGTTTTTCATTTATTAGTTGATCCTTCCTCTGAGGTGTTTTTAGGTTTTACTTTTGCTGAATTGGCAAGAAGTGAAAATCTTTATATTTATAGTCACAAATTGGGAGTAGAATAGAAGACGGCTTTGTGGGGAATAAGAAACAATTGTACAGGTTATCTCAAGGGATAAAAAGGACATCTGGGCTCCCCTTTTATGGACATAGGTAATACAGAAATTGTCTTTTTTAGATTGGTTTGCATTATTCAAAAGAAGAAGATAAAAAGCCAGACACTATGTTTCACACCTGTAATCCTACTAACTCAGGAAGTGAGAGAGAAGGATTTGAAGTTTGAGGGCAGAGGAAGGCTGTGAAACTTAGTGAGATCCTAACTTAGCAGAAAAAAGAAAAGAAGAAGAAGAAAAAGAGGAGGAGGAGGAGGAGGAGGAGGAGGAAGAAGAGGAAGAGAAGAAGGAGGAGGAGAAGGAGGAAGGAGAAGAAGAAGAGGAGGAGAGGAAGAGGAGGAAAATAGAAAAATAAAAATACATTCTGCACTGATATAAGACAGTATACAAAACAGAATGAATATGTAAATATGTATATTACATTATCACAAGAAATCATTAAAAACCAAGCAAGATTTTTTGTGTGTGGAAATTGTAATATCTACAAAACGTCTGAAATAGGCACAAAGTTAGGCAATAAGCCCAGGATATTTATTTTAAGAGAACTTCCTGAAACACTGGTGAGAAGATAGTACTTCCACTGGCAGTACTTGTTTGGAATACATTGGGCAGAAGAGTCTTCATGGGTGCCAGGAGTTTATGCATTGGGAAAAGAAGTAGGTACCTTTGCCTTCCTGAAGTAATGAGGCCAACTGATGTGCGTGGCCAAGTTAGCTGGAGAAGAAACCCAAGGCCGACAGATACCTAATTTTTCTCTCTCTTCTCTAATTGGTACATTCGGTTCTTTACATATTAAAGAAAGGATTTCTTAAAATATGTAATTCTGGACCTCTAATTTGTCTTTGACTCATCTACCTCTTGTTTTTTGTTTTTGTTTTTTTTCATTATTGGGGGTTAAACCCAGGGCCTCACGCTTGCATGTTTTGCAAGTGCTGGGCCACTGAGCTGCACCCCCAGCCCATCTTTTTATTTTTTGATACAGGGTGTGCATAAATTACACAGGCTGCCTCTGGTCTTGAACTTGCAATCTTCCTGCCTCTGCCTCCTGAGTCTCTGGGATTACAGGTGTGCTTCACTGAGCCCAACTGTGACTTCTCATCTACCTCTACTTATCTTTAGTTTTCTATGGTTACTTAAGGATACTACTATATTTTAGACATATATTTCTTCTGTGTACCTTATCAGAGGCTACAAATAAAGAAAATAAGGGAAATAGTTGTTTTATTGGTGGTTTTATAGTTTATAATTGAAGGGGAGAATACCATTGCAATTCAAATGCAAAGAACTGACATAAAATCGCCTGCTTGATCTTAATTTTCTCTCCAAATTATCTTTGTTATTGTTATTTTTTTCACTTTTAAGAATGGTTGAACTCAGAACCTCATGCGTGTGAGTTCCTTTTTCATTTTTAAAAATTTTAAGATACGGTCTCACTAACTTGCACAGGATTCCTCTGTCCCCAAATTCACAATTAAGTCTCTGGGATTATAGGCATGTGCCACAGTGCTTGGCTCTTGTATTATAATCTTGTATTTGATTTTATTTTTGTTCATTTCTGTTTTGTATATTTCAAAATTATAAACAATTTTCTGGAAAAATTTAAATAATCATTCTTATTGAAGCCATTCCGTTCATATCATTATAACCAATAACATGTAGAACTTTCTGATTAGAAGAACATTTCTTTATTTCAGGCAAATTGCCACACAATGGTATAATTCTATAAATATAAGAGGCATAAAATTCATATTTTGGTATCATAATCCCCGAAGCAAGTAATAAGACTTATTAGTAGAAAAGTATATTTGAGGAGCCAAGGTCCAATCTCTAAAACTGATTCATCAGAAATCTGAATTATTTTTTAATATTCTCTGTCCTGCACCACACTAAATATTATCTCAATGCTGAAGAAGCTATTTATTTTTCAAACCTAGATAAAAGATAACTTTTGTAAAATGCATACTAAACACTATAATGAGAAAAGGAAATGACAAACCACTCCCAAAGCAGTCCTGACACAATCAGCCATTGAATACCCTGTGAGGGTTGCTATAAGTCAGACTCGACTCAATGGCATCTAACAACAATCAACAAATAGTATAAGTTATCCTGAGCATGATATATATATATATATACATATATGTTGTTGTTGTTGTTGTTGTTGTTAGGTGCTGTCGAGTCGGTATCCGACTCATAGCGACCCTCTGTACAACAGGGGAAACACTATTGTCAGTGCTTCTCTGCTGTTCGTAGGGTTTTCAATGGCAGATTGATTTTTGGGAGGGGGTTGCCAGGTCCTTCTCCCAAGCCTGCAGCATCTGGTGTTCCCAGGCGGTCTCCCATCCAGGTACTAACCAGGCCCGACCCTGCTT
>VMDO01039889.1:0-12342 GCA_007922755.1 Pedetes capensis
TATATATATATATATATATATATACATATATATATATATATTGCCTTAGCAAGCATGTGTCTATTGTTCATGTTTAACTTACATTTGATTCTTTTAACCTTTGTGCTTTATTTTGGATATTTATCAACTAATCCATCATTCATTTAACAAACTGTATATTTTGCTGTGCCCTGTTTTCTCATATTATATTTTTTTAATTCTAGAAAGTCCAAATGCCTCTTTTATAGATTTTGTTATCTGGTGATATCCTCTAATGGTCTTTTATTTCTATTTTTATTTCTTCTATTTTCATGATACAGTAACATACTATTTTAAATTCTCATCATGAAATCATTGTATCTGGATCATCTATGGATCTGCTTCTAATGTTTATTTATTTTTATCAATTTTAAAAAATTGTCTTCCCTTTTTGTATGTCTAATCAATTTTTATAGCATGTTGTAATTGTCTATAAAAGAACTACACAAATTCCAGAAAATAATACCTGTCACCAGAGATAATTCTGCCTTCACTCTGTTAGGTGTGAGGTAAATTATCTATATGGCCATTCTAACCCGTGCGTTATAGTCTGGTGGGTCTTTGTCTTTTTACCTTTAAAAGACTGTGTGAGATTCAGTGACTATTTTAGAATCTTCAGTTTAGCTTTTCATCCCCTTTTCCCACTTAGCATCAAAATTAGGCTGTTTTGAAGAATGAGTTTTAAATAAGCCTCTTCTTCCTATCAGGTCTTTGTTTTCTAAATACCAAGAAACTGAAGATTTCATTATGCTCTTTAGATGCTTTTGATCAGGTGCTTGAATCTCTCATGTAACTTAAAATTCAGCACAGTTACCATGGGAAAAACAAACCCTCCTCTCTCCAATGTTTCACTCCAGTCTTTCTTAACTACTGAAATCTTTATCATTTGCTCTTTCTCCCAGAAGAAACCCTCTGTCTGAGCCATCTGATTTTCAAAATATATCTACAATAGGAAGATGTCTATAGGAGAAAATAAATAATTGGTGATAATCCAGAAATCCTTTTAGGAATTTTAACCTACCTAATCCTTGATTCTTTTGATAGACATCTCGTATCTCTAAAGATACAGCACTTTATTCCATAGAATTTATTTAGCCTTCCGACCTCCCCCTGGCCTCCTATATCCTACTCAAAAGCAGAAATAAGTCTTACATTTAAGTTTTTCTTAAGATTTTCCAGTCATGTTTTTGTGGAAGCCAAACATTTGTATATACTAATTATCCATTCATTTACCCAAAACCTAATTAAAGCATGTCTATCAAGCAGTTATTTCTTTGATTCTTTTTGATTACTATAACAAATTATTTTCTAATCTAAGTAACTTTTTGGAGTCTTCATCATAATGTTCCCTTATTTCAAATGCCATTTTCCCCTTATAGCCTTGTTTTGATATTGTTTTTCTTGTTTCTTCTTAATAAAGAAAACATAACCTGGCTCAGGATTGCCAATAAGAGAATAAATTTCACCAAGTAAAGAGATGAGGAAAGGACTGCATAGCTATAGGAATTTATCTGGTACAACTGAGATGAACAAAGGAGAATCTCTGCTCGCACTTCTTGACTCTCTATCAAAAACAAAAATAAATTGTTCTAAAACAATATGGCCTGAATTTCTTCCTCAAGTACATGAATGACCACAAGCTTATATAATATATACCCATCACTTTCATCTTCCAAGCACATCTACAGTGCCTTCACAGAAAATCATGCATACAGAATGCCATGTTCTACTGTGTACCACTTTTGAATTCCAACTCTATTGTTTCCTAGTAGATGAAGGCCCTGAAGGATGTACGAATGTCCTAACGGAACCTAGAGAGGAAACAGTCCTGCTTTAGAAACCATCACTGCACAGTAGGGAATTGATTGCCAATTTTCTTGTTGCTGCACAATCTGCATCATGAAACTAGAAGTAAATAACAGGTAAAACAAAACCTACATTGCAGGACATAGGCCTATTTTATTTGAAAATGGCAAAATGTGTCCAAATGTTGTATTTTGCTTCAGCTCCCTGCGATCTCTGGTTATTATTTATTCTCAGGCTCATAAATAGTGTTCTTATAGTTCATTTTAGAGGTAAATCAATCAGGTTATCAAAACATTAATTCAATGTATATAATGTAACTGAAATGATAATTATAAGATAGAAACAATAATGATAGCGGCCAATACTAGTCACACACTAGCCACGAGAGAGAGTTCCACTATCTTCTGTCATTTTGTTCCTTAACAAGAATCATGGATAGGTATGGCAGAAGTGTGGTGACAGTATTTGCAGTGACCCAAGAGGTAGGTTTTTAAGTAACAGGGAAAACAATTAAAGGCTTGCTCCCTGCTTCTTCATATCATGTGCCCTTTACCTCTCTCAGGCAGGGTATAGCATCTTTCTGGAGTGAATTATTTGGATCCTCCTTCAAGATCTTGATCCCTTTTAAACTCCTTATAGCTGGCTAAGTAGCTATTAACTATCACCCATTATTGAGAATCATTTCTTATCTTGGAAAAGCCTAGAACATTGGTTTGAACAGAAGGCAATTTGACTTTCAGGAGACATTCTACATACTACAATGAACAGGACCACCCTCCTCAACAAAGAATTATCCATTCCCTAATTATCAAAGAGCTGAAGTTGAAAAACTTGGCCTACAATTACCAGGATAAAGAACATAAGGGGGAAAAAAGGAAGATGGCACTGATGTTGCATTATTAAAGTCAAAATGCAAAGTATTTCATGGGAGAAGGACAGGGCAATCCACTCTGGAGGCAATCCCTAAACAATCAGCCATTGAAAACTCTATAAGGGTCACTAAGAGTTGGACGCAACTCTACAGCACCTACCAACAATATGAAGTATTTCACATATATAACTTCTAATTTTCATTATCAAAATCACTCTGCCATTTAAATATCATCACCTTTATTTTCCACCTAAAGCAGTATTGTGTGGGTACAAACAAAAAGAAACATGATAGGTAAATACATCAATACATAGATAGATATTGTTAGGTGCCACAAACTCAGGTCAGCTTCATAGTGACCCTATGTATAACAGAACAAAACACTACCCAACACTGTGCCATGCACACAATCTTTCTATGTTTAAGCACATTGCTGCCATCACTGTGTTTCTTCTCACTTTGAGTCATGCCACATCAGCAAATGGAGGTTCCAGGGGTGTTACTGTATTCCCATCATTAAGGTTAACTCTATACTGAGGAAGCAACTCTTCCCTCATAGTTTCTTGACTGCCTTCCAGCCTGGGGAGCTCATTTTCCAGCACTATATTTTACAGTGCTTCTCTGCTATTCATAGAGTTTTCAATGCTAATTGCTTTGGAAGTGGGCTGCTGGGTCCTTCTCCTTAGTCTGTCTGAGTCAGGAAGCTCAGCTGAAACCTGTCCATCATGGGTGGCCCTGCTGGTCTCTGAAATACCAGTACCATTTCTTTCAGCATCATAGCAACATGCAAGCCCACAAAGCACCACAAACTGACAGACATAGGGAGCACAGATAGATAGTACATAGAATTTTAAACAAATGTAACTCTACAAAATATATTTTAATCACCCAGATTTTTCAGTGCTCAAAAAATCCTATGACAACTCAAATATTGGGTATTTCCCCTAATAATTCAGAGAACCAAGATTTAATCCACATCTATCCCACTCCACAACTCTTATCCTTTCTTGGTACCATTCTACTTCTAATAGCAGAGTGCACAGAACAGCATTTCATTCATCTGAGCCATTGCCCACAACTGATTCAATTACATTGTTCTCAGTAGTTATGGGACATGGAAAGTAACAGGCAGCACGCATTCACATATGTCCAGCTCTGTGCAGTTTTTAAAGTGCCTTTGATGCATTATCTCAACTTCAAATCAGACTATTGAGTCTTCACAAACTTAGGTAAGTTGGGATTTAAACAAAGATCTTTCTGCTTCTTTCTATTATCTTTACTAGAAAAGACAGTCTTACCTTATTTTGTCTCCTGTTCACCATTAGTGCTTTTCTATCACTTCCCAAACTTTTTAACAGACAACATGCAAAGAGAGGTATTTTTCTTACCATCCTGGGGCTTAGCTGTCCCAAACCTTTCCAACCCACAAGATGTGACAACATCAATAATTTTGCATCTCTGTGACTCACATAAGTGTATTTTTAAACATTGATTAAGAAGATCTATTTAGCTTCACATGTGGGATCTTTGGGACTTCTCAGTTTACTCCATTCCTCACTAAAATGTAATGGAAATAGTATTAATGTTATAATCCATGTTAAATAACAACACAGATTTGTATCAAGCTGAAAAATAATTGCCAATCTCAGGTGTCTTATCTGTACAAATATAATATTTTGGTATTCATTACATAGTAAACATTATAGAAAGGTTAATTTAAAACTACTTCTACTAGGATATTTCATTCAGTATGTTTTCTCTTTTCATCAACACAAACCAGTATGAAAAAGCAAACCATGATAGAATCATGTTCTTTTCTAGTGCACCATTAATCCCATCTTTACATGCTATTATTATTCACTTTACCTAACAAAAATATTTGTAATGACATATTAGCTCAAATTTAGTGAAATGTGTCAGGAAGTAGAAATATGAATTTCAGACATAATAACATGTCAGAATGAGAGAATTTTCCTCTCTGCCTGTGTCACTTTTTGAGCTTATTTTTTCCTCCATTGGATTTTGGTCCCTTCAAATAACACTTCCCAACCCCCATCACACTGTCATAAATAAGTTTTAAATCCTTTTGAATTAAATAATTTCACAGTTTCCTCTTGGCTTATCTTTTTCTTTAGCTAATCTGGAATTGCTATGAAATGTGAACAAATCAAATAATTACATGCATCCTATTTCTTACTTGAATGTGATAATTGTTAACATCTCCTGGCAGTATTTTCTATTACCATGAAGAAGATCCCATCAATTCACCTCATCGAATGTGCTAAAAAAAAATTAACCATTTGTAGGGACAAATATATTAAATAGTCTGGTATATTTAATGAGGTTTTTATAGAATTGTGACTGGGAGAGATGCCAGAATTTTCAAATATTGCATCTCATGTTAGAATATATTTAGCAACTTTTTAATGGCTAGAAGCTCTCAACATGCTACATTAACAATATTTATTAACTTAGTCTCCTAGTGAGATAAAGCATATTCTTATGGAAACTCAGAAAATAGGATACCTGTTACCTATGAAAGTTACCCAGATCATAACCCTAATAATTCAAATATTATATGTTTACATACTCCCTCAAAACCAACACTTGATATGTACACCCTGTTCTTTTCATTTTTTGCATAGTAATTGAACTTCAAAAGTCTTTGTGATAGGTTTTCTTCTCAATAAACCCCCCCCCCAAAAAAAATTGGCTCTAGTGTAAATTTTGATCTAGAAACAATGGTGATAACTGCAATTCCTGTTTAGAATTATACGTGCACACATATGAATATACAAATTCCTTTTTCCTGATTCTTCTAAGTAGTGGTTTGTATTTATGAATTGAGAAAATATTTTCAAAAATTGTTTATAGGTATGACTAATAATGGTGGAATATAAGAGAAAATATTTACAAATATAAATCTGTATAGGTCTCTCTCCTGCTTAAAAACTATTTAGTAATTTCCCCTCTGATGTTAGAAGTAATGCTAAGCTCCTTGTTAGGTACTCCAGGCCATTCCTGATCAGACTAAGCTGATTTTCCAACCTCATCTTTCATCACTCTTCATCATACCTCTTACCCAGTCTGGTCTATCTGATACTTCTTGAACCTACACACCAGGACTATTACTAATTCATACTTTTACCTAGAAATTCCACACCTGATGAGTCTGTACACTAACCTACACACACACATGAAAAAAATCCCACGGAGAATAATCAACATTCCTGCCAGACCTTGTCCCTAATTTTAAGAAGTCTGTAAGTATATTTTCATGGAACATATTATTCCCTTACTAGTTTACAGAAAAAGTCCCCTACCATCAGTCCCTTTGGTAGAGAGTCCCCTTAGTACAGAGACATAGGAAGAAACATTAATATATGTGAACTGTATTTACTAATATCAAATATTGAACATCCGATAAATGTTTGCCTAATATGAAAAATGGGGCTGGGGGCCCTAGTTTGCCATCTAGAGAAAATTGCCTTTATTAGGAAGCACATTTTGAAGCCAGGTTGGACTCTGAAGGAATATATTGGTAGACTTCAAGACAATAAAAGAAAACATGAAATTGTTCTGGGTTAACAATGAAGACAAAATTATTGGTTGGAAAGATCAAAGAGAAAAAGAGGGAGAGAGATTGTTACCAGAATCAATGGTTCATACTGCTTACCACTCTACCAAAAAATTGTTGTTGTTGTTGTTGTTGTTGTTGTTGTTAGGTGCCGTCGAGTTGGTATCCGACTCATAGTGGACCCTCATAGGGTTTTCAATGGCTGACTGTTTCGGGATTGCCTTGGGAGTGGGTTGCCAGGCACTTCTCCCATTTTTGCGGTGCTGGGAATTGAACTCGGGACCTCAGAGACTGCAGCACAGTGCTCTACTAACTGAGCTAAATCCCACCAAAAAATTAGGAGACATAAATTAGTGGAAGTGTAATCAAATGTAATGAGTTCCCATCTTGATGAGTGCAAGGTCAAAAACAAGCACAACCAAGAAAAAGAAAAGAGTGGAGAAGGATTTATTACCTGCAACAGGTGGCTGCCTTGCTTATTGGCTAACCAAAGGGAATAGATTCATTAAAGGCTGGCCCTGTGGAAAATAGGAGAGAATTTTCTGCTTCAAATCTCCATCTTTTGGGGAGATCGGCAAGTATAAATGTCTTTTATGGGACACAAAGTATTACAAAGAGGCAACAGGTGGAAAATTCCCTTGACAAGCAGAGTCTTTCCAGAGCAGTCTCTCTCTCCTTTTTTTCCAAATTGACCTGGACCTGAGATCTTGATCTCCTGGGGTTAAGATCAGCATTTTCTTTCCAGAAAAACACACTACTTTTCTGCAAATTGATTTCTGTGAGCTGGAGGTATTACTGACACCTTTCTTTAGAATGTAGAATACCATGTGAAAGGCATGGGCTGTTAAATGATTATTGTTGTTGTTGTTAGGTGCCGTCGAGTTGGTATCCGACTCATAGCGACCCTCTGTACAACAGAGGAAACACTATTGTCAGTGCATCTCTGCTGTTCATAGGGTTTTCAATGGCAGATTGATTTTTGGGAGGGGGTTGCTAGGTCCTTCTCCCAAGCCTACAGCTTCTGGTGTTCCCAGGCGGTCTCCCATCCAGGTAATAACCAGGCCTGACCCTGCTTAGCTTCTGAGATCTGAGGGGATTGGAAGCCACAGGGCTGTGGCTGCAGGTCATTAAATGATTATAGAAAAGATTAAAGAGGAAAGGCAAAAGTAACAGTGTCCTCCCACTCTATTATAAGTGAGCATGTTGTTGTTATTAGGTACCATCAAGGCAGGTCCAATTCATAGTTACTCTATATACAACAGAACAAAATACTTCCCCACTCTATGCCATGCCTGGCACTATGTCAGTGCTTCTCTGCTGTTCACAGGGTTTTTGATAGCTGATTGTTTTGGGAGTGGACTGCCAGGTCCTTCTCCCATTTTTGTAGTGCTGGGAATTGAACCCAGGTCCTCAAGAGTACATAGAGCAAGAACTCTACCAACTGAGCTAAACCCCAGCCCATAAGTAAGCATAGTAGATAGAATATTTCAGCTAGAATTTTGAATATTACAGAGGAATTGAGTAACAATTATTTTAGGATTAATATTGTTGTTGGTTGGATTAATATTGTTGTTGGTTGTTGTTAGGTGCTCTCCAGTCATATCAGACTCATAGCAACCCTCACAGGGTTTTCAATGGCTGATGGTTTCGGGATTGCCTAGGGAGTGGATTGCCACATGCTTCTTCCATTTTTGCTGTGCTGGGTATGGAACCTGGAACCTCAGAGTCTGCAGAGCATGGCTCTACCAACTCAGCTAAATTCCAGCCCAGGATTAATATTAAGCTGGTTTTATTAATATATTACAAATCCTTCCATCTTCTAAACATTGAGTAAATTTTGGATGTCTAGATCCATAGTTCAGTTGGTAGAGTACTGTTCCACACTGAGGAGCTCAGTTTGACCCCCAACATTGTATGAATGGAAGAAGGGCATGGCAAATTACTCCCAAAGAAATCCCAGAACAATCAGCCACTGAAAAACCCCATGAGGGTCACTATGAGTGGGACCTAACACACACCTAACAACAACAACAGATCCATAGGCGGGATACTGGGAATAGTGTCATAAGAGGATCCCTCAGCTGATCCCCAAACTGTGGAGAGGGAAGCTTAGAGTCTTGTATAAGGAAGAGAACACAGGACCCCCTTAAGTTTGTAACAATATTGCACTAGGCACTGGCCACAATCTATGGAAAATAAGTTAAGTCAATTCAAGCTATACTTTGAGAACAGTATGATTCCACTTGATAGCTATTATGGAAGAAAGTAAGTCATAGTACTGTTACCATAACACCTTTTTAAAAATTTCTAGTAGAATAAGTCTCCAAAGAATCATTCTAATGTGGGAAATTTAAGGAATAGTTTTTGTAGAACTTTGGCAGGAGGGGTTAAATCATTTTCATATCATTTCAAAAAGAATATAAGGACAAATACAAATTTTAAATAAGAGGATTCATTATCATTGTTGAAAATAAAGGAAGATACTATTCCCATTCCCTTTTCTTGGAGTATTTACTCTAAAAAAGAACTTGTAAAATTATTTCTCTGTCTCTGTGAAATGTATGCAAATCTTTTTAGAAGCTAAATAAGCTTCTTGCAGCTTTATGACCCAGGAATGACATTCTCAAGGACCTGAAATCCATCTCTTTGAAGTACAAACATCAAGGGAGATAGAAACCCTGTCTAGAAGGTTCTGGGAGAGAGTGGAAACCTAATTTTAGCTAGGGCCTACTTCTACCTTGCAAAACTACCTCTGTCACAAAGAAACAAATGTATTTTTCCTTTGTAGAAAGCCAAGAAACTAACATAGATGATAACCCAAATTGCAAGGTGAATTTAGGATGAACTATGCGTAATAAAAGATGCTGTCAAATCTTCTTACTTGGGTACTAGTTTTTGTTTATCTTGAGAATGTATATATTAGGATTTATATATATCTGGCTATATAAAAGAGTGATATTTCTTTTTGTCTTTGCAATCTGTTACAGATTTGCAATCTATGTCCTTCCTCTACTAACTTTGTGGAGGAGTTTTCTGGGATAGGAAATTTTGTTTGAAATTATATTCCCCAAACAACAGCTGGTTAAAAGACAGTTCTCACAAAAGGGAGGAATTTGTCTTGTGGATTGTCACACATTGGCAACTTGCAATCCCTGGAAACTTTGGATTTGATTAAGAGAATGAGCTAGAAGCTGTTACAAAGTTAGGGACTAAGATCTTTTCCCAAAAGAAGGTGGGGCAGAATAATTATAGAGAGGAGGAGGAAGCAAGTATTATGTAACAGATATGAGCAGCAGGAGATGAAGGCAAGAGAGACTAAGAATTAACTCAAATTGATTTTTTACCCATACAAAACCATTAACTTATCTAAGAACACAGCAACACAAGGACCAAGTCAAATTCCCATAAAATAAGGACCCGTGAGGAGCGGAGTGGGAAATTCTCATTCCTTATGAAGAAGATTCTAAAGACCTCCTTCTCCTCTCTCCTCCTTCCCCTAAATTCTCTTAACTGTTAGTCCTGAGTTTTATGTGTAGTGCATGGTCTTTTTTTTCTATAGCTGGTAATTACTTATAATGTTTTCTCAATGTTTGTTTAGAATACTGATCCTCATACTTTGTAGGCTCCTGTTTAAACTATGTGACTTACAAATAGATTTGTAAATGTTAATGATTTATGAATTCCTGTTCTTGTAAAAGTCCCTGTTTTTGTAAGGATGAATCACAAGATTGTTTCTTATGGATGAATTCATAACTTTGTATCTATTAACTTTATAAGTCCCTGCTCTCTTTCTCAACTTACAGAATTGCTCAGTTTATAGGATAGCATCAGTTTATAACAATTTAAAGATTATGTCTTTGTATGTAAATGTAAAAGCCTACTTTTTGTTCTCCTACCTGCAAAACAAATCACAGGAATGCACTCTTTTTGTGTAACTATGGTAATTAGGTCACCAGGTTACCAGTTACAGTTCCAGCCTCTGCAATTGTGCTTTGCTGAGCTATGTGCCATTTGCCCTGAAGGCCCACCTGCCAAAGGGACTTTCCAAAGGGGCCTTCTTTGTCTGTTTTCATGCCCTTTTCCTTTGTAAGTCCTCCCCATTTCACTGAGCCCTATGAAAGGTTAAGCTTCTCTTTGTCCCTTGCTCAGCTCTCTGGAGATTTCTTGAGCTGGGTCATTGCTAGCAATTAAATAATAAATCCTCCTGTAGATTAATAATCAATTAATAATTGCCCTGGGGTCTCATCTTTCTCATGATTTCTGCTACACTTCAATTACTTTAATACTGTTACAGAAATTAGCAAACTTAATTATTTACAGATTAGAATGCCCCCTCTCCCACAAACACTCTGGCTTCAAAGGGATTGTATAATATATATTTGTATCCTCAGTGTCTACTCTATACTACCATCTAATTGTTACCAAAGCCCTCACTATAAGGCCTGCCTCTGGGTCTGAACTCTTTCCTCCATTGAGAGAAAATGTGCGTGTGCGTGTGTGTGTGTGTGTGTGTTATACAAATTAACCTGTATTTATCTTTGTTCTGCTAATAGCCACACCTTTAGAATTCCTTAAGCATGTACAACAAGACTGTAAAGACTTTGAATATAGACTATAAAAATTACTGCTTGTTTACCAGTTAAGTCCACACACATGTAAATTACCCTACCTAAAATGTAATTTGTTTTCAGGTGTTTACAGATGGTACAACTGAAAAAATCTCTTTAAAGTAGCCAGTCATATACATTCCTTACATTAAAATCTTAATTTGATATTCCTTTTGAAATGAGGATGCATAAAACAAGATTGTCTCTTACTGACTTAAAGAGACATCACTCATGTTATCTAAAATGACTACAAAATATGTAGAGTTTAGTAACTAAGCAAACTAATTTTAATTAATCTTTATAATCTGTTAAGATGATAATTATGATAGCATTAGGACTATCAGGCTTGTAAAATTTTATAAAACTTATATCAGCAGAACATGTCATACATTATACGACAATAGCAACTCATTTAATCAGTTATAAGCCAAACTTTATTCAAAAGACTTTAAACAGATACTTATTCATATTAAGTTTCTTTCTTTCTCTTTTTTTTTTCCCTGTACTGGGGGTTGAACCCAGGGCCTCATGCTTGCATGCTTTGCAAGTGCTGTATAACTGAGCTGCACCCTCAGTCCATTTTCTTACTTTTTGAGACAGGGTCTCACTAAATTACGCAGACTGCCTCTGGTCTTGAACTTGCAATCCTCTTGTCTCTGCCTCCCAAACCACTGGGTTTACAGCTATGTGCCAACACAGCCAGCTCCATATTAAGTTTCTTAAGATTTAATTTTCCTAAGAAATTATAAAACTTATCAACAAAAACACAAGAAATTATATTGATATACAATAATCTTTGTTCTTTTATAAATTTGATTAAGAGAAGATCAATATTATTTTCAATACAAAAAGTTGAATCTAGGACCTACCACATGCTAAGCAAGTGCTCTATCACTTAGCCACACTCCAGCCCCTGTTTGTTTGTTTTTTTTATTAATGTTTTATTTTTTGTTTTGAGATAGGGTCTCATAAGACTGCCTCTGGACTCAAATTTGGAATCCTTCTGCCTCAAATCTCCATTACAGACTTGCAGCACAGTGCCTGACTCAAATCAGCATTTTAAGAAATGCTTGTTGCTCTAAACATAAAGAAATAGCTCTGGTTTTATATTTGTGCATGGAATTTTGGTCTTAGAAAATTCTATAAATGACCTTTTTTGTTACAGAGAAGTTAATTGCATATAAACCTTCTTCCATAAGATTTGTTCATAAACATTTGAACTAGGGACATCATTGCTGATGTCAGGTGGATATTAGCTGAAAGGAGAGAATATCAAAAAGATGTCTATCTATGTTTTATTGACTACACAAAAGCATTTGATTGTGTGGATCACAACAAATTATGGATAACACTTCAGAAAATGGGAATACCAGAACACCTAATTGTGCTCATGAGAAATCTGTACATGAACCAGGAGGCAGTTGTTCGAATAGAACAAGGAAACACTGAGTGGTTTAAAGTTG
>VMDO01039890.1:0-12340 GCA_007922755.1 Pedetes capensis
TCTTTCTTTCTTTCTTTCTTTCTTTCTTTCTTTCTTTCTTTCTCTCTCTCTTTTCTTGATTTCTTTCTTTTCCTTCCTTCCTTCCTTCCTTTCTTTCTCTTTCTCTATATTTCTCTTTTCTTTTTATATCACATTCTATCAAGAGAGAGAGCTATTATGAGGATTGGCTCATGCAATTATCGAGTCTGAGAAGTCTCACTATCTGCAGTCAGTAAGGTTTAAACCCAGGAAAGCCAGTAGTTTCTTTCAGTCTCAGTCCAAAGACCTAGAGAGCCAATAGTGTTGACTTTAATCTAAAGGACAGAATAAAATGAGATAGGATATCTCAGCTTAAGTAGTGAGGCAGAAACAGAGAAGCAGATCTATCCTCCAATTTTCTATTTGGGAAGTCAATTTACTGAATTCATCCATTCAAATGCTTACCTCATCTGGAAATACCCTCACAGATAAATTCAAAAATGTTTATTATGTATGACTAAGTTCACATATAAAAGTAACTATCACAGTTGATATAAAATTCTAAACATCATTTTTCATCAAATATTTAAAATATTACTTCATTGAACATACTTTATTTTTTCTAATTTAAAAAGCATTAGGTAAAATATTCTTTTTTATTAATAATTTTTAGTTACAACTCAATGAGTTCCATTATGACATTTTCATAATGAGTTTTAGTGTACAACTTAATGAGTTTCATTATGGCATTTTCATAATGTACATCATTTAACATTGCTCATGTTCACCTCCCCCTATTACCTTGTCGTGACCCCTCCTCCATGCTTTCTCCTCACCAATGGGCCTCCTTTTACTTGCCTCTCTCTCTCTCTCTCTCTCTCTCTGTGTGTGTGTGTGTGTGAGTGTGTGTGTCTGTATCTCTCTCTCTTTCTATCTCTCTCTCTTTCTCTCCCCACGCCCCTACTCTCTCCACCTCTCTCTCCAGATTTTGCCTTATGGACAAAACATGTGATATTTCCCACCCTTTCCCTTACTACCTTTTATTATTTCCCCTCTCCAATTTTCTTTCCCCTCTCTTTTGTGCTTTCATATAAATGTTAGGAATGTTTATTCTATTTCCGTGAAGAATGTCATTGAGATTTTGTTGGGAATTCTATAAGGTCTATAGATTACTTTCAGTAACATTAATTCTTCTGATCCATGAGCAAGGGAGTTCTTTCTTTGTTCAACAGCACTTAACAGCAACAACAACAAAGTATCATCTTCAATTTCTTTCCTCAGTGATTTAAAGTTTTCATTGTAGGGTATTTTCACTTCCTTGGTTAGGTTCATTCCTAGATATTTTATTTTTTGAAGTTTTCCTGAATGGTATTGTTTTCCTGATTTGTTTCTCAGCCTGGCCATTATTAGTATATAGAAAAGCTACTGATTTTTGTACATTGATTTTTTTATACTGCTAATAACAACAACAACAACAGCAACAACAACAACACATTGCTAAAAAGTACTTATCAGATCTAAGAGTCCTCTGATGGAGTCTTTATGTTTTTTAAGTATAGGATCATATTATCTGAAAATAGGGATAATTTGACTTCTTTTTTTCCTCTATATCCCTTTTATTTATTTCTCTTAACTTATTGCTGTGGCTAAGAGTTCAATTATTATATTAAATAGTAGTAGAGAGAGTGAACACTCTTGTCTCACTCCTGATTTTAGAGGAAATGCCTTTAGTTTTTTCCCATTTAGTTTGATGTTGGCTGTAGGTTTTTCATATATTGTTTTTATTGTGTTGAGGTATGTTCTTTTAATTCCATGTTTCTTCAGGGCTTTTATCATGAAAGGATGTTGAAATATGTCAAATGCTTTTCTGTATCTATTGAGATAATCATGGGATATCTGTCTGTGAGTCTATTATGTGCTGTATTATACTTACACATGTTGAGTGCCTACACTAAAAAAAAAAAAATCAGAGAGGACTCTTGCACATGTTGAACCACTCTTGTATCCCTCAAATGAAATCAACTTTATCACAATGTATAATCTTTTAAATGTATTGTTGAGGTTGATTTGCAAGAATTTTATTAAGGATTTTTGTATCTATGCTCATCAGAGAAATTGGTCTATAGGTTTCCTTTTTAATTGTATCCTTGTCTGTTTTAGTATCAGGATAATACTGTCATCTTAGGATGAGTTTGGTAGTATTCTTTTCATTTCTGTTTTATGGAATAGTTTGAGGAGCCTTAAATTCTTTTTTAAATGGCCTCATAGAATTTGGGAGAAAATCCATCTGATCCTGGGCTTTTCTTTGTTTGGAAGACTCTCCATTAATGTTTCAATGTCAAGTGCTCATTATAGATCTGTCTAAGTTGCTTATAGCCTGCTGGTTCAATTTTGGTAGGTCATATATATTTAGGAGCTTATCCATCTTGTCTAAGTTTTCTAGTCTTTTGGAATATAATTTTTCAGAGTATTCCCTAATGATTCTCTAAATTTCCTTGGTATCTCTTATAATGTCCCCCTTTTCCTCTGTAATTTTGTTAATTTGAATCTCTTTTCACTTTCTCTTGGTTAGTTTGGCTAAGCTTTATGGATCTTGTTTATCTTTTCAAAGTACCAGTTCCTTGTTATATAAATTCCTTTTATTGTTCTCTTAGTTTCCATTTCTTTAATTTCTTCTCTGATCTATATTATTTCTTTCCATCTACTGATTTTGGATTTTGCTTGTTCTTATTTTTGTAAGACCTTGAGATACATCATTAAGTAATTTACTTGAGTCGTCTCTGATTTTTTTTTTTTTTAGTGTAGGCACTCATGGCTATAAACTTCCCAGTTAGAGCTGCCTTTACTGTATCCCAAAGATTCAAGTAGGTTGTGCTTTCATTTTCATTTGATTCTAGGAATTATTATTATTTTTTTGCCAAACAGAGGATTTTATTGAAACTTATTATTAGAATTCTTCTGCCTCCTGATAACAAAGTATGTAATCCACAAATACAGCCATCAGACTATATGTTACTAAAAACCTAAAAACAAGAGTCTCCGTTGGTCAGGTTCTTACCGGGTGGAAGAGCCCCCACCAGTTCCCCTTGCTACCAGGTCCCCTTGTAAAACCTATTGCTCAGTAGCACATGTTCCTTCAGAGTCTCCACAGTCTCAAAAACATCTTGATGAAATTGCTACACCTACATTTTCTATTTCATCTTTGCTTTCCTCAAGGACTTACTGCTTTTATAAGATTATACTGTTCCATCTCCATGTATTTATATACTTTCTATAATTTCTCTTGCTATTTATTTCTAGTTTTATTCCATTATGGTCTGATAAGATACACAAAATTATTTCTGTATTTATTAAGATTTGATTACCTAAAATGTTATCTAGTTTAAAGAAAGTTCCATGGACTACTGAGAAGAATGTATGTTCTATAGCTTTCAGTGGAATATTCTGTATATGCTTATTAAGCCCATTTTATCTACTGTGGTATTTGAAATTTCTTTGATTTTTTTGTATAGATATTGTACCTATTGATGAGTGGGATGTTGAAGTGCCCACTATTATTGTATCTGAACCTAAACATCCCTTTATTTACAGCAGTGTTTGTTTTATGAAATTTGATGATTTTTTTGATGTGGGCATCTGTTGGGATGATATTTCTTCCATTTTATTGGGGAACTTTTAGTGAGCAGCTTCCTTTTGAGATCTCAATCTCTAGGAACCTTCCCAGAAGAGAAGACAAAGTACTATAATAGGTTCAGTACCTGACCAAACTGACTTAAAATAAGTTAAAGCACCTACTATACCACCACTGACCATAGAGCAGAACATGGCAACAATCAGATAATGTAAGCTATGAAGTTACAAATTATTTAGTTTGAAGATAAAAATAAAAATTTCCTGAAATAAAAAGGGAGTCAGGTAGAGAAAGAGGGAATCAGCAAGGGTTAAGTAAAAAATAAAGGAAAAAGATACAGAAAGGAAATGAATATTATAAAGAGGGAGAGAAAAGAGCAAAAGATTAAAAACATCCCAGTTATACAATAAAGAATATAATGCATGAACAAAATTAAACATAAGGAGCACAAAAAGAAGGAAAATGTCTAACAGATTTTTTTTTTATAGCGGTACTGAGGGTTGAACCCAGGGTTTCGTGCTTGTATGCATTGCAAGTGCTATACCACTGAGCTGCTCCCTAAGCCCATTTCTTTTTTTTTTTTTACTTTTTGGGACAGGGTCTCAATAAATTATGCAGACTGCCTCTGGCCTCGAACTTGTGATTCTCCTGCCTCTGCCTAGCAAATTACTGGGATTGCAGACATACGCCACCATGCCCAGCTGCCTAAGAGATTTTTTTAAAGTAAAGTAAAAATGATACTAAAATTATAGTAAATAGAGAGACACAAGCTGCAAAAAATAAATAAATAAATAAAACTAAGAGAGGAAAAAGATAAGGATTACATTAAAAAGAAATGAAGAGAACAATATTAATGATAAACATACGAAAAAAAAAATCCAGACACTGTATGCAATCACAGTGTCTTGAGGGACTGAGACAGGAGAATCTTGAGCCCTAGGCCAGAAGCAGCCCACAGAACTCAACAAAACCCAGTCTAAATCAAAAATGACAAAAGGGCCAGAAGCACTGCACAGTGTTACAGCACTTGCCCCAAGAAAAGCCCTTGTTCAATCCCCCACACAACAGAATAAATAAATAAAATAAAAGTACTGAAGCAGGATTTTTTTCTTTTTTCTTTCCTTTTCTTTCCTTTCCTTTTCTTTCTTTCTTTCTTTCTTTCTTTCTTTCTTTCTTTCTTTTGTGTGTCTTTTAATATTGTAGTCTTTTAGGAGGAGGTTGCGGTCAGCTGAAGATAGAGTCTGATCTCAGCTCAGAGATGTCAGTTTCTGAAGTTCCTCTCAGGAGATGGAGTTGTCTCCTCTGGTGGGGGAGGGAGCAAAAGGGAGGTGGGGGACTATAGACCACTTTGCCCAAGCCTCTGCTGTCCAAATCTCTTAGCATTTTGGAGTCCTACATTCCCCCTCTCTGTGTAAACTGTCTGCCACCAATATGTTGTACCCTGTTGTTGTAGCATGCTGCGCCAAGCCTCCTTGGCCAGAGACTATGATTTATTTATAGTCCCCTGGAGCAGTTCACTCTCACAGAATAGGTTTCCTCTCAGGATGGCACTTCATCATGGCCCTCTGAGATATGGAACATGGAAACTGAATCTCTTCTCCAATGCTAACCCATCTAGTCAGGAAGAGCCAGGGTCTCATCAAATACCTGAATAGATCCAAAGTTTTCAAGGACTGTCAGCTTGACCTGTGGGTCTGCCAGTCTGCCCCGAAGGCTGTCCAGCTTATCTTTCTATGTGAAGAATTCAGTTTCCCTCCTATGCCAGGGAGTCATTGCTGAAGATGTGACTTGCTTTCTTCCTCTTGCTGCTCAGCTCCATTCTGCAGTCATACCATGCTAGAGCCTTCTTTGTGATTTCTGTGCTTTTCTCAGCTCTTCTTTCTGGAACAGAATCCACTCTTTCCTAATATAACTCCTTTGTTTCACCATGACATGTGGAGGCTACTTCTAATCTTCCATCTTACACTAGAACCACCCATTCTCAGATTAATAAAAAAATTCAGATGTAAATTTTTTATTGTGGCTTATCTTCTTTCTCTTCAGAGACTTTCAATATCATTTCTTTGTCCTTGTTATTCTAAATATTCCCATTCATGGAGAGGGGGCAAGATGGTGGACAGATAACACACGCCTTCTGTCCCGGAGTAAAGGGAAGCCTTGATTAGGGGTTTGGAACTCACATTGAATAGATAGAAACAGTGATAGTTTAGATTGGGAGATAGAGGATGAAACTGGACAGACACTGAAATCGAGGATTTGGCTTCGGAGGAGCTACCCAAAGGACAGTAGTGGGACCGCCATTCCACCATTTCGCCATCATCCAGATGGCGGATAGAATTCCAGAGACTCAGAGGGGACTTTGCACACACACCCACGGGAGCAAGACCCAACACGAGTGCAACCTAGACATCACACTGTCACCCTGCCCACAGGACACAAACTACAAGTTTTGGGTGAGTCAGTTTGAGATGGCTCATGGAATCACCATCTTTAGTGGCACACGTCCCACAGCCTGAGATGCTGAGCTGTTGTAGGTACCTCATGCAAGAAAATAGGAGTCAGATCCATGAGAGTAGATACGCAATGGTATGGGGAGTGATCACGACGGGATCTGGGAAACCAGTGCCAGCAGTATGAGTCCAAAGCTGAAACACAGCTCCCTCCCTCCTGTTGTGGTGGGACAGTGGTGCAGACACAGTCTCCATAGACATATGGGCACACATACATCCAGATCCCAGACACACCAGAGGTGATCCTAAGTCATCCTACTGCACTGTGGAGAAAGGTGGGGTCTGTGGAGGTGGAGCCCCACGTGGACAGAGTGCTCCTTTTTGGCAGAGCCTAGTGGCACAATTAGACACAATAAGAGCAGTTTCGAGCGCAATCATGGCTCATGGACAGACCTGCTACAGATTCCCTGAGGGGGGGTTGAATATCATCCTGCCCACAAGAGGATGTGGTCCTCCCAAGTGGTCTCCCAAGTGGACAGAAAGCTCTGCAATAAAAAAATCCATAATAGCAGCCATATTACCTCCATGCTATAGGCTTTGGGCTGGAAATCTCTGATTTGGGGAATTGGTGCCCAAACTACATGGGACAGGGAGAACTCCAGGGAAGACCCACAGGTTCCACTGCCTCTCAAACAATACAATAGACACAGAATATTTCTTGGAACCATCTCTTTGGGCACTCGGTGTCCCACTTAAACCCAGGACATTGTGGGGTAGTCCACTATTTTCTACATAATTGGCAAAATCTCTATAGACTAAGACAGACTGCTCCTGTGGATTGTGTGAAACACTGCCACCCTGAGTTCTGTAGGGAGCACTGCATCCTGCAGTATTTACTTCACCCAGTGGAACTGGGTGTCCACAGCAGAATCCACCTGCAAGAACATACATGGGCTTTTATTTTTTTATTTTTATTTTTTTTTGTATGGGGGTTTGAACCCAGGGTCTTGCGCCTGCTGACTTTGTAGATGCTGGACCGCCGTGCTGTGCCCCCAGCCCATATTTTGTACTTTTTGAGACAGGGTCTTGCTGGGTTGTGCAAACTGCCGCTGATCTCAGGCTTGCAATTCTCCTACCTCCACCCCCCCAAGCCACTGGGATTGCAGGCATACACCACCACACCTGACTACAAGTGTTTTTATATGTGTGTGGGAGCGTGGATGTGTGAGTTTTTTTCTTTTTCCTTTCTATTTTTCTTCCTTTCTTCTTTTACTCTCTTCCCTTTTTCTATTCTCCTTCTCTTTTTCTTAAGCTATATATGTGTCTTTGTTTTAATTATTTTACCCTTAAGTCTTAACCTTAATTTTAATTTTGACAGTTATTTCTATTACCCTCTGTCCTCTACCTCCTCTTTCCTCCTCTTCAGTCACCAGATCCCCCCTTTCTCACTCCACAGAAGAGAAACAAAATCTATCACCTCCCTAGCCCCTAGCCCCTTTGGAGTTGGACTTGCAGACTAAAGAGAGAACCACACAGACCAAAAAGCCAAGAATATACCCAGTTTATAAGCTCAAATAAGCACCAGAGATTCAGCACCACACAATCTCAAAGGAATAACAGAGGGAGAAGTTCTGCACACTCAGGAGAAATGAATTCTACTTCCCAGACCATATTATGGGTAAACAAAGTAAACCTTCAAAAATCACAAAGGGACAGGATGGATCTGAAGGCTCCACAGAGCAAAGCCCCCCAATAAATAACTCCAAGGACTCTCAATTCTTAAAGATCTCTGATTTGGAATTCAGACTCATGGTTATAAACATGCTAAGGGAAATTAAAATGAATATTACAAGCACCCTGGAAATCCTTGAAAAGAAGATATCTCATTTGAAATATGTTCTATCATCTGAGTTAGAAATGATAAGGAAAAACCAAGCAATTCTCCTTGAAATTCAATTCAAGTTAACTAAATTGAACTTGGATAAAGAATCCTTTGCATTGAGACTGGATGAATCTGAGCTGAGGATTTCCAATTCTGAAGATGCCATAAATGAACTTAAATACAAACAATCAGAAACATAATGAATGATAAAGGTATTTAAAAAATATTTCCAGGAGAACTCAGATAGAATGAAAAAATGAAACTTAAGAATTCAGGGCATTCCTGAAGGAGAAGAAAGATCCACTGGAGGCCTTCAAAATCTAGTAAATGATATCCTCAAGGGAAACTTCCCACAGATAGTATAGGAAATGGATATATACACCACTGAGACATTCAGGACTCCTTTGATGGCTGACTTAAGTAGATCATCCTCAGGACACATCATTGCTCACATGCTGTTGTTAGAGACCAGGGAAGCTATCCTGCAAGCAGCAAGACAAAAACCCCTTATTACTTATAAAGCAAAACCTATTAAAATTACTGCAGACTTCTCCATATCAACATTGAAAACTACAAAGGAATGGACCCAGGTGATCCAAATCCTAAAAAAAAAAAGAAAATCTCCAGCCGAGACTACTACATCCAGCAAAATTATCTTTGAAAATAGTTGAGGAGTATAAGGCATTGAATAACATTGATGCTTTTAAA
This sequence comes from Pedetes capensis, assembly GCA_007922755.1. Lineage (NCBI taxonomy): Eukaryota > Metazoa > Chordata > Mammalia > Rodentia > Pedetidae > Pedetes > Pedetes capensis. Next base: position 8,630 of record VMDO01039890.1, read on the forward strand.
TGATATGCAACCACCAAACCAGCACTGGAGAGGATTGTTAATCAACTACCACATCCAGGAGAGGTAAGACAACACTATAAAGGAAAACAAAGAACTGGTTAGCTGAAATGAGTACAACCCAAGAAAGGACCAAAGCAAACATGATTCATAAATCAGTAACAGGTAATGATTGGGTATATAATAATAAATGGTACTCAATAATCATTATTAATGTAAATGGCCTTAACTCACCAATTAAGAGGCAGAGGTTGGAAAATTGGATGAAAAAACACAAACCACCAATATGTGGTATTCAAGAAACTCATCTAACTCACAAAGATTGGAATAAACTGAGAGTTAAGGGCTGGAAAAATGTATATCTAGCAGGGGAGGGGAAAAAAAGAAAGCAGGTGTTGCAATTGTAATTTCAGATAGATTAAATTTCATTCCAAAACTAATTACAAGAGACAAAGGAAGACATTACATTTTAATACAAGGAACAATCAATTAAGAATCAATAATGCTCCTTAATATTTATGCCCCAAAGATAGGGGCACCTAGCTTTATAAGACAAACCTTATGGAATATAAAGAACTTTATTGGACCAGAATCAATAATAATGGGAGACTTCAATACCTCAGTTTAATCAAGAGAAAGGTCATCAAAACGAAAAATCAACAGAGAAACATCAAATCTAATCTCCACCTTAAACCAGTTGGATCTCAGAGATATATACAGAATATTTCATCCACATGATGAGGAATACACATTCTTTTCAGCTCAACATGGGACGTTTTCTAAGATAGATCATATACTAATCCATAAGAACTCCCTCAACAAATACAAAAAAGTAGAAATTATCCCCTGTTGCTTATCAGATCATAATAGGATAAAATTGGAGCTCAAGAGTAAGAATAATCCCAGAAACTTTACAAACTCATGGAGACTGAATAATACACTGCTGAATGACCAATGGATTGTTGATGAAATCAAATTGGAATTTAAAAAATTCCTACAATCAAATGATGATGAAAACACATCATACCAAAACATATGGGATACAGCAAAAGCAGTTTTAAGAGGGAAATTTATAGCATTTAGTGCCTTCATCAATAAAGAAGAGCCAAATAAATGACCTAATGATGCATCTTAAGACACTAGAAAACCAACAAAAAGTCAAGCCTAAAAGGAACACCCAAAAGGAAATTACAAAATTAAGGGAGAAATATCTCAATTAGAATCCAAAGAGATAATTCAAAAAATTAATAAGACTAAGAGCTGATTCTTTGAAAAGACTAATAAAATAGTTATCCCTCTGGCTAACCTCATCAAAAAGAAAAAGAAAAAATCCAACATAGTACAGATTATGAAAGACAACGGGTCCATAACCACTGATTTCAACGAAACACAGGAAATTGTCAGGGATTACTATGAGAGACTGTATTCCCAAAAATATGAAAATGCAGAAGAAATGGACAAATTTATTAACACGTATGACCTACCAGAGCTAACGCCAGAAGACATAACTGGCTTAAACAAGCCCGTTACATATACAGAAATAGAAAAGGTAATTAAAAATCTCCCAACAAAGAAGAGCCCAGGTCCTGATTGACTCACAGCAGAATTTTGCCAATCTTTTAAAGAAGATGTAATACCTGTCTTCCTCAAATTATTCCAAAGAATAGAAAAGGAGGGAACACTCCCAAATACATTCTATGAAGCTACCATCACCCTGATACCTAAACCAGGAAAAGATTCATCTAAGATACAGAATTATAGACCCACCTCCCTTATGAATCTAGATGCAAAAATATTTAATAAAATTGTGGCAAACAGAATCCAGCAGCATATAAAAAAGATTTTCCACCATGACCAAGGGGGATTTAGACCACAGATGCAAGGGTGGTTTAACATATGGAAATCAATGAATATAATCCATCATATCAAGAAACTGGCAAACAAAAACCACATGATCATCTCAATTGATGCTGAAAAGGCCTTCAACAAAGTTCAACACCTTTTCATGATAAAAACACTGGAGAAGATAGGTATAACAGGCAAATAACTTAATTTCATAAAAGCTATTTATGACAAACCTATAGTCAACATTATATTAAATGCAGAAATCTGAAACCATTTCCTCTTAGATCTGGAACAAGAAAAGGATGTCCTCTATCTCCTATTCTATTTAACATAGTAATTGAAGTCCTGGCCAGGGCAATCAGACAAGAGAAAAAATAAAAAAGATACAGATTGGCAAGGAAGGGGTCAAATTATCATTATTTGCAGATGATATGATCCTATATCTGTAAGACCTCAAAACCTCAACCAGAAAACTGCTAGAACTAATTACCTCCTTCGGCAAAGTCACAAGCGACAAAATTAACACATAAAAATCAATAGCTTTTCTTTACACCAATTCCAAACAGGAAGAGAAGGAAATTTCAGGAAAAATACCATTCATGATAGCCCACCAGAAAATTAAATACCTTGGAATCAATCTAACCAAAGACCCTTCAGATTTCTACAAGCAAAATTTCAAAACATTAAAGAAAGAAATAGCAGAGGACACTGAAAAATGGAAAGACCTCCCCTGCTCCTGGATAGGGAGAATTAATATAGTATAAATGGCTATCCTACCAAAAGCAATCTATATATTTAATGCAATACCCATTAAAATTCCACTGACTGACTTTACAGAAATAGAAAAATGATCCAAAAATTCATATGGAACCACAAAAGACCACGTATATCCAAAACACTTTTAAGCCTCAAAACTAATACAGACTAATACAAAACTAATACAATCCCTGACTGCAAGCTATACTACAGGGCAGTGGTTGCAAAAACAGCTTGGTACTGGCACAAAAATAGGCCCAAAGACATCTGGAACAGAATAGAAGACCCAGATATACCTCAACACACCTATAGCCACCTGATTTTTGACAAAGGAGCAAAGCAAACTGGAAAGAGGACAGCTTTTTCAACAAATGGTGCTGGGAAACATGGTCATCCACATGCAGAAAAATTAAAGCTGACCTGCATCTCTCAATATACATGAGAGTTAAGTCAAAATGGATAAAAGATCTCAACATAAAACCAGAAACTTTAAAACTTATAGAAGGCAAGATAGGCAATACATTCCATCATATAGGAATAGGAAAGTATTTCCTTAATAGGACTCCAATTGCTCATGAAATTGCAACAAGAGATTATAAATGGGATTACATGAAATTAAAAAGCTTCTGCACAGCAAAAGAAACAATTAACAGAGTCAAGGAACCTCCCACAGAATGGGAAAAAATCTTCACATTTTATACATCAGACAAAGGTCTAATTACTAGAATTTATGATGAACTCAAGAAAAATCTCCCCAAAAACAAATAACCCAATACACAAATGGGCAAAGGAACTGAGTAGACAGTTCTCAAATGAAGAGGTCCATAAAGCCATGAAACACATGAAAAAATGCTCAGTATCCCCAGCCATTAGGGAAATGCAAATTAAAACAACTCTGAGATTTCACCTTACACCAGTAAGAATGGCCAAGATCAATAAAACAAATAACAACAAATGCTGGTGAGGTTGCGGTGAAAAAGGAACACTATTACATTGTTGGTGGAGCTGTAATTTGGTCCAGCAACTGTGGAAATCAATATGGGGATATCTTAAAAAACTGAAGATAGATCTACCGTATGACCCAGGTATAACACTACTGGGAATTTACCCAAA
>VMDO01039891.1:0-12346 GCA_007922755.1 Pedetes capensis
AACATAATTTTGTTTTTACATATGTTTATGTATGCATACACATATATATGAATTATTTTTTCTGGAAATATAATAAAATACTAATAACAGTTTCTTTGGAATGGAACTGTATACTTAGAGGATAAAAGCAAGGAAGAGTTTCTTCTCATTTTATACCTTTACATGCATCTTGAATTTTGAATGATGAAAATGTGTTTCCTATTTTAAATGCGTATAATTTAATTTAAAAAATCATAACAAGTCTGCAGCCTTGGCAACCTAGCATCTGATCCACCTGGTCTTGGAAAGCTAAGCAGAGTCGTCCTGATTAGTTCTTTGGTGGGAGACTGCCTGGGAATACCAGGTGCTGCTGGGGAGCTAGGGAGGACCTGGCAATCCACTCCTGAAACAATCCACCATTGGAAACCCTACATAAGGTCCCAGTGAGTCAGACCCAACTCCAAGGTACCAAACAACAACAATAACATGGAACGGAACTGGAAGCTTAGAGCATAAAAGAAGGAAGAGTTTTTCATTTTATACCTTTACGTGCATTTTTAATTTTGAACGGTGAAAATGTATTTCTATTTTGTTGTTGTTGTTAGGTGCCGTTGAGTCGGTATCCAACTCATAGTGACTCTATGTACAATAAGTGAAACACTATTGTCAGTGCTTTTTTGCTGTTCATAGGGTTTTCAATGGTGGATTGATTTTTGGCAGTAGGTTGTCAGGTCCTTCTCCCATTTCTATTTTAAATGAATGTGATTTAATTTTTATACAACAACAAAGGAACATCAGGTCTGGTATTTTTCAAATTTTCTAGGTCATTTTTTCCTTCATTTTCCATGTGAAATGAGAGAATATATATGTGTGGAAAGAAAATGGCATGTATTCTTAAAATTCAAGGTAAATCTATTTAAATAATTTCATGTTATTATGACTAAAATCAATTTCAAAATTTAACCAAAAATGAACTCACAAAATTTTGGCTACAAAGAGAAAAGACTTGGCTCTGGAAACCTCAATTTGCTATGTTGTTGTTGTTGTTGTTAGGTGCCCTCGAGTCATATACAACTCACAGAGACCCTCATAGTGTTTTCAATGGCAGATTGTTTTGGTATTGCTTCAGGAGTGGATTGCCACATTCGCAATACGTACCAAGAAATTATTGAACCTTAATGCAGGATTAACAACTCCTTTGCAGTTTAGACCTTCCTATACAGTATGGAAATGAAAGAGTTCTAACAGACCTTTCTGCTTCAATTAGAATGGGCTTTCAGGAAGCAGGTGAGAACTTGTACAAAGTAGAGAATGATTTAATACATCCTAATCTCCTTTGATATTTCATTAACATGTCATTAAGAAAAGTCCATTGCATTAAGATTATCATGCTAAGCGAAATAAGCCAAATTCTGGAAGACAAATGGTGCATGTTTTCTCTCATATGCAAAACCTAGACTAAAAAAATTAATAAAGATGTGAAAGTTGTAGGAGGACTATTTGGGAAGAGTAAAGAAATCAGCAGGAAGCAGCCAATAAAGAGTAATAGGGGGTGAATATGACCAAAGTACATAATATGTGGGAGAAGGACCCTGCAACCCATTCCCAAAAAGCAATCAGCCATTGAAAACCCTATGAATAGCAAAGAAGCATGACAGTAGTGTTTTGCCTGTTGTACATAGGATCTATATGAGTCGGACACTGACTCAACAGCACCTAACAACAACAAAATATGTGTGTATGGAAATGTCATAATGAAATTATTTTGTACAACTAATGTATGCTAACAAAAATGAGAAAAAAGAGAAAAGTCACTTTTTGTATTCTAAGTTTTCTTCAGAAATGTAATGCAATTTGTACCCTTAATTGTTCTGTTTGGTGGTATGTAAAATGAGCTTCATTTAACTGTAGGAAAGATGATTCTTCTAAGGTTTAGGAGCTATGGTTTTGTTTCCAGGTTTGCAAACAACCTGCTGTGTAACATTGGATGACTCATAACATTTAGATTTCCAAGTATGCATTTTTCCAAATTGGGTTGATAATATCAATGGCTTAAAGCCATGTCTTTGGAATGTTCTTAATGAAATAATGCTTCACTAATGGATAATCTTGGGGTCTGAAACAGTCCCTTAGGTTTGTACAATACACTTTAAGAGGATTTAACGTCCTGAAGCTGGAGGAAATGTGCAAGAACAGTTTTAGCTTATTAAGAATCATTTGAGCTACAGCCAAATACTTGGGCTGGTTTAACTGCTTTGTATAAATTGGTGCATTAGAACAGTCAAGTCACCTGACCAGTTAATAATTTAGTCTTAACTACCTAATGAATAATTAAGGACAAATGATTTTACATTTTTCAGTGTTTTTCTATGTCTAACCTTAGTGAATCTTTCTTTTAATATCCTTAATCTTTATTAATTATTCTGTTTACTGAAGAAAATCTAAAATTCTTATCCAAAACAACCACTTTCTAAAAAATATCTTGCACTTTGCAATGTCTTTCATGTACAAATGTCTCCCTTGACAGCCCTTGGCAAAACTTTTCATCTTTATTCTGTAAATTTAATTTCTGCCATGTTAGAGTTTTTAAAGCATTTTTAAAATTATGGCAAAATGCACATGACATAAAATTCACCTTTTTAACAATTTTAAGTGCAGTTGCATTGTTTTACAGTCATCACACTATTCACCTCCAAAAGTTTTTCCATCTTGCAAAACTGAAACTCTGGGTCTCTGAAATACAAACTCCTTATTCCTTCCACTCCCACTCCAGCTCCTGATAGCAAGGATTTTACTTTCTGTCTTTATGAATTTGACTACTCTAGGTATTATATGTAAGTGGATTTATATAATATTTGTCTTTTTGTGATTGAGTTATTTTACTTAGCATAATTTTCTCATGGTTCATTCATATTATAGCTTGTGATAGAATTTGCATCATTGTTAAGGTTGAACAGTATTCTATTGTATGTATATAGCACTTCTTTAATGCATTCATTGATGAGCATTTGGATTGCTTCCACTTTTTTGCTATTATGAGTAATGCTGTGGCGAACACAGCTACATAAATAATGATGTCAGCCCCCGCTTTCAATGCTTTTTGGTAAGCTCCTAGAAGTGAAATTCCTAGATCTCATGGTAGTTCTGTTTAATTTTTGAGAAATAGCCATGCCATTCTCCATAGTAGCTGTATCATTTTACATTCCCACCAGCAATCCACAAGATTTCCAATTTCATCACTTCCTTACCAATGTTTTTTATTTGCTGGACTTTTTATAATAGCTATTCTAATAGTTGTGAATTCATAGCCTTAATGAATCTTGATGAGCTAAAATGAATGAAAACTTAAAAGATGTTTTGTGTTGTTTATGACCTTTTAAGCCATGAAACCCATTATTCAAACAAGTATGCAAGCTTATACGCTGAAAAGAAAACAACATGGTCTTTCAGTCTCAAATGGTATTGGGGGACAGAAGAGCTCTGCCAATTCTCTAGGCTTCCATCCCTGATCTCACTGTGGCAACTGAAGGAGACATCCAAAAATAGTAAATAATGACAAGCAGCCAACATACCAGTAATTCAAACCTGTAAGTGTTCAGAATTTTAACTTCTGCTTTAGAGACTAGTATAGCAGCATTTCAGACTGTAGTTACATTCAAAAGTAAGGGGGAAGCTAATATGAGCAATGTGCAATGAAATACATGTATGGAAATGTCATAATGAGACCCATTAAGTTGTACACTAAAAGTTACTAATAAAAAAGTTTAAAAATGTAAATATGAAGAATTAAAAACTCAGGCCACACTTAAAGCTATTAAATATACTGTGTAATCCTACAAGGGCCCTCACCATTCTTTGGTATCTCAAAGTATTTGGAAAATCCATATTATCCCTTAATCCTCTCAAATTGACTTGAAATCCATTGACATCATTTAAAAAGTAATTTCAAACTGACGAACCTTTTACTGTCCTTGTATTTAAAATCAGAATAGTGGGGAATCTAAATTGCTTGAACATCCAATCAGGCTTACGTGCATGATTTTCCAACAAATACACTCTACACCCCATTTACCCTCTTAGTGAAATACACATTTGTGAATACATCTTAAATTTGTATGTTTACAGGAGTTTTTCAGCCCTGGACAGTGAAGAAGTAGAATAATGTAATGGTGAAAAGCATGAATTCTTGAACCAATCAACCTAGGTTAGAGTCTAGTTTCACTACGTATAAGTTGTGTGATGTTGAATGAATTAGGTAATTTTGCTGGATGTCAACTTTCTGATCTGTTAAACATGGTTGACAATAATATCAGATCATATTTCATAAATTGTTATGAAGATTAACTGTACTGATATTTATAAAGTGATTACAACATTATAAATAAAATTAGGTAAAATTTCTTACTCTTCTGACAAAAAATATGTTTCAAAATTTTTTCCTAGAAGTGTGTTGAGTCCTAATATATATATATTGTCTCCGTGATACCTCATTTTATAAAGGCAAGTAACTGCAGATTGGTTTTATCAAGGTCTGTCTACAAAATATTTTAATGAAAATGAAATAGGAATGGAGTACAGAGAGTACAGAGCTTACTGCTTTTCTTGTCATTGCCCATTAATCTCTTCCATGCCTCTTTGATTTAAGCTATAATGAGATAATAATAAGTATCCAAAAGAGTAATGCTTTTGCAAACCTCTGCACCTTCCTACATCCTGTTTGATCTTTGTGAACTATTCTTGCAGTAATGCCTTTTCTAGCAATATTGTTTTCATTATTGATAAATATGATTTCAATCATAAATAACTGGTGATTTTTGAGTTGTAGTCATAATGATAGACTATCCAAACAACTTCTAAATCAAGAAAGTCCATGAGGAGGCAAAAATAGAAGATACTCATATTAGCCTTTACGCCACCTGTTAGAGTTACCTGTTAGAGGGTAACTTTTTTCAACTTAATATATCACTTATTTCTTAATAGAAAGAGAAGTCAGGTCACCATTGTCTGGCCATCATGCTACATTAGTCTCTCCTATGCCTTTTCTTGTTCATCCTCTCCTTTATCTAGAGTTTGCCCCTTGACAATGTTTTTTTAGTGCTTCTGGATCACTGATAGATTTACTAAGTTACACCTCCTAGAAATTCTGGGTATAATTTCCTCATAAGTTTCCATTCCCTTTTCTGTTCATGCCAGTGATAATCTTTGACTATATCAGTGTAACCACAATCCAGAATAAGAAAAAATATATATACTCAAAAGCTTCAGTCTACTTCCCAGCCAGTAGCCCTCTAGCATGGCTATGATTCTTAATTAAATCACCATATATCAATGTTTTATTAAGATTTCATATGAATAAAATAAATAAGGTATGTACTCTTCCACTCAACATTAATATAAATGAGATACATTCATGTTGTACATTGTTGTAGTAGTTTATTATTTTCATTATTGTGTAGCAAGTAATTTAAGCACTACATTATTGGATATTTGTTATTATCAGTTTTTACTATTATAAATAATATTTTATGAAGATTTTTACATCTTTTGGTGCAAAGATGCACTTCTTTCTTTTGAGAGTATATCCTAAAATGTAATTCTAGGTTATAGAAATATATAAACACACACAGACATACACACATCCCTCTCTAAGACACATAGTGATTCTCAGAGACATGAATTTATACCAATGATGATTAAAAGAACCAACAATCATTTCTCAGATGCATCTTGTTTTCCATGACCTATAATAGGCATTTGGAAAAGCTATTACAAAAGACCTCTTTAAAGTGTTAAAAAAACAAAGATGTCACATTGAAGACAAAAATGCACCTGAGTCCTGCCATGGTATTTTCAGTCACATAATATGGTTGTGAAACGTGGACATTGAATAAGGGTGACAGGAGAAGAATTGATGCTTTTGAATTACAGTGCTGGGGATGAATATTGAATATAGCATAGACTGCCAAAACAACCAATAGATTTGTCCTAGAAGAAGTTCAACCAGGATACTTCTTGGAGGCAAGGATGGCAAAACTGCATCCTACGTATTTTGGACGTGTTGTAAAGATGGACCAATCCCTGGAGAAGGACATCATGTTTGTGAGACTGGCATGTCAGTGGAAAAAAGGAAAACCTTCAACTAGATGGATTGTCACAGTGTCTGCAACAATGGGCTTAAACAATTAAAAGATCATGTGCCTGTCGCAGAATCAGAGAGTGTTTCATTCTGTTGTACGTAGTGTCACTGTGAGTCAGAACTTTCTGGATGGCACCTAACAACAGCAGCAACATACTAGGCATGGCTGTCCTATGATTTGTAGGAGAGATTGATTTTTAGTGAAAGACATATTTAACAGGATATTACAGCTAGTATTGGCTCCTTTCATTGCTCACGATTTACCTACACCTCTAAAATTCTGCCCCTTCAGATACATTTCAGATAGGAAAGGCCATAATATTGCCATAAATACCTCTTAATATTCACACTTTCAGCTAGGAAAATATCATATATCAGTAATTTATAATTGAGGCTCTTTCTAGCCTTGAGTCTCTGAGTAGGAGAGAAGGAGTTATGTGGTATTGACATAAGAGGTCCTTTCATTATTATAGTTACATAAGCGCTATATAAGAATGTATAGTAAAAGTCATGAAGAATTTTCCCAACCATGTCCCCAAGTATTGCAAGGGAAAACAGTATTTTAGAGTTGTGGAATATGATGGAAGCAAAAGAATTAAGCAAGTCTCTTTACAAAAAGAATTATTAAGGTTTTAAAATTTTTATTATTTAAAAATTTTAATTGACATGTAATATTTGTATAAATTTATAGACTAGAGTGTAATAATTCAATACATGTATACCATGTGTAAGAAAAAGAATTATTGAGGTTTTAATTTTTTTTTTCCGGTACTGGGGGTTGAACCAGGGCCTGGCATTTGCATGCTTTGCAAGTGCTGGGCCACTGACCTGCACCCCCAGCTATTTTTTTTTTTTACCTTTATTGAGACAGGGTCTCGCTAAATTATGCAGACTACCTTTAGTCTGGAACTTGTGATGCTCCTGCCTCTGCCTCCCGAGCCGCTGGGATTACAGGCATGTGCCACCACACACAGCTTAATTTTTTAAAAATTATTTGACACATAATGTTTGTATACACATATGGACTAGAGTGTCATAATTCAATACATGTATACATGTGTAATGATCGTGGAAGAGTAACTAGTATTTTCATCTCCCCCAACATTTATCCTTCTAGTTATTTTGAAATATATAATAAATGGTCATATACTGCAGTCACTCCACTGTGCTTTAGAACACTTGAAGCTTTTAATGTTTTGTGAAATTCTAAGTTAAAATGCAGACATTTAATTTCTAAATTTGCTGAGCATCAAATTATTTTCTCAGAATGCCTAGTAATATTTGTGGTATCAATAATCATTAAAACTCACTTTAAGAAATACATCAGGATAAATGTGATTCAAGTATGTTACATTCACATAAGAAAATGTCATAATGAAATCCATTATTTTGTACAATTAGTATATGCTAAAAAGCAAAAAGGAAATACAACCATAGGAGAGTATAGGCTGCCATGCACTCAAATCAACTGACTCCACTGCTTCACTCCATAGGCTCTGGAGAAGAATTTTGTGGAGTTTCACTCAGGTGAATAGTTATTTGCTGCATACTTAATGTGTTCTAGGTCCTAACTAGTTACAGGGAAGATGAAGATAAAATTCAGGCTCTTCTCAGAAGGTGCTAGTATATGTGTGTAGTGTCTAGCTATGCATAACCTAACTTACTCAGGTGTAGAGAAACTACAGAAACTATCTTTTTCTTAAACTAAATTTATTTGATACATAGAATTGCACATGTTTATGTTATACAATATGATATTTTGATATATTAATAAATTATGGGAAGGCTAAATTAAGGTATTTAACAAATCCATTACCTCACAAATGGTAGAAGACCAGAAGAGTTATGGCATGACATCAAAGATGTCATTTATGAGGGAAGAAAAAGATTATGAACCAGACAGGAAATAAAGAAAAGATAAAATTAAATGTCAAAGAGACTCTGAAAGGTGCCCTTGAACATTGAGCAGCTAAAGTAAAAGGAAGACATGATGAAGTTAAGGACCTAAACAGAAGATTTCAAAAAGCAACTTAAGAAGATAAGAACAAGTATTATAATGATATGTGCAGAGAACTGGAGACAGAAAACCAAAAGGAAAGAACACACTCTGAGTTTCTCAAGACTAAGGAATTGAAGAAAAAATTCAAGCCTTGAGTGGCAATAGTGAAAGATTCTATACGGAAAATATTAAATGATGCAGGAAACATCAAAGGAAGATGGAAGGAATATACAGAGTCATTATACAAAAAAGAATTCATAGATGACCAACCATTTCAAGAAATTGCATATGAAGAGGAACCAATGATATTGAACAACTAATTGGGAGCTGTCTTGAAGGAACAGGTGAGACACAAGGCTCCAGGAATTGAAGGAATACCAACAGAGATGTTTCAACAAACAGATGCAGCACTGGGGATGCTAACATGTTTATGACAACAGATTTGAAATATAGCTACCGGCCAAACTGAGTAGAAGAGATCCATGTTTGTGCCTATTCCCAAAAAAGGGATCCAACTGAATGTGGAAACCACTGAACAATATCATAAATATCACAGACAAGCAAAATTTTACTGAAGATCATTCAAAAGACACTGCAGCAGTATATAGACAGGGAACTGCTGGAAAGTTAAGCTGGATTCTGAAGAGGGAGAGGAAACAAAGACATCATTGCTGATGTCAGGTGGATGTTAGCCAAAAACAGAAAATATCAGAAAGATGTCCATCTATGTCTTATTGACTATGCAAAGGCATTTGACAGTGTGGATCATAACAAATTATGGATAACATTTCAAAAAGTGGGAATACCAGAGCACCTAATTGTACTAATGAGGAATCTGTACACGAACCACAAGGCAGTTGTTCAAATAGAACAAGGAAACACTACCTGGCTTAAAGTTGAGAAAGGTGTGTGTCAGGGCTGTATACTTTCACCATATCTCTTCAGTTTATATGCTAAGCAAATAAACCAAGAAGCTGGACCTTATGAGGAAGAATGCGGCATCAAGACTGGAGGAAGACTCATTAACAACTTGCATTATGCAGATGACAAAACTCTACTTGCTGAAAGTGAAGAGGATTTAAAACATTTACTGAGGAAGATCAAAGATCATAGCCTTCAGTATGGATTGCGACTTAACATCAACAAAAGAAAATCCCTACAACTGGGCCAGTATGCAGCTTCCCAACAAATGGAGAAAAGGTTGAGGTTTTCCATGGTTTTGTTGTACTTGGCTCTACAATCAACACCCATGGAAGCAGCAGTCAAGAAATCAAAAGACACATTGCTTTGGGAAAAGCTGTGGCTAAAGATCTTTTTAGAGTATTGAAAAGTAAAGATGTCACATTGAAGACAAAGGTGCATCTGACTCATGCCATAGTACTTTCAGTCGCATCATATGGTTGTGAAAGCTGGGCATTGAATAAGGGAGACAACACAAGAATTTATACTTTTGAATTATGGTGCTGGAGACAATTATGAAATATACCATGGACTGCTAAAAGATACAACAGATCTGTCCTAGAAGAAGTGCAACCAGAATGCTCCTTGGATGCAAGGATGTCTACCCTGCATTTTATGTATTTTGGACATGCAGGAAGGAGTGTCTAATCCCTGGAGAAAAACATCATGTTTGGGAGAGTGACAGGTCAATGACAAAAAGGAAAACCCTCTGCCAGATGGATTGAAATAGTGTCTGCAACAATGATCTTAAACATAAATAAGATCGTGTGCCTGGAACAGAATCTGGGAGTGTTTCGTTCTGCTGTACATAGGGTACCTATGAATCAGATTTGATTTAATGACACCTAACAACAACAATACCACTGAGCTGGGGTGGGATTTAGCTCAGTTGGTAGAGCGCTGCGCTGCAGTCTCTGAGGTCCTGAGTTCAATTCCCATCACCGCAAAAATGGGAGAAGGGCCTGGCAATCCACTCCCACGGCAATCCCGAAACAGTCAGCCATTGAAAACCCTATGAGGGTTGCTATGAGTCGGATACTGACTCAACGACACCTAACAACAACAACAACAATAACTTTACCTCGCATGCTTATTAATTCTTTTTGATTACATGATATAAAATCTTAGAGCCAAGTGTTGTGACACACCTGTAATTGCAGCTACTTCGAGGTTGAGGCAGGAGGATCACCTGCACCCAGGATTTCAAGACTAGCTGGGACAATATAGTGAGATCCTGTCTCAAAACTGTCTCTTAGCATTACTTGAGAATAAAAGATATTATTAACTATAGTCACCATGATGTGCAAAGTTGCAGACGTTTCCTGCGGTCAAGTTTAGTCCAACTCATAGCAACTCTACGTACAACAGAAGGAAAGAGGCATTATAGTTGACAGTGCTTCTCGCTATTCATAGGATTTTCAGTGGCTGATTGTTTCAGGCGTGGGCTGCCACATCCTTCTCCCATTTTTGTGGTACTGGTGATCAAATCCAGAGCCTCACAGCCTGCAGAGTAAGTACTCTATCAATTGAGCTACAACCCAGCCCTATTATACAATAGATCTGAATTTCCTTGTGTCTAACTGATATTTTGTATCCTTTGTCTAAAAATCCCAGTAAATTTTTGCTGCTTATGCCTGTGGTAACTACCATTTTCTTCTTTGCTTCTGTGAGTTCAAACTTTTAGTTTCCACACATGTCTATCAGCTTGTGCTGTGGGGCTTGTGTGTTGCTCTGGTGTTGAAAGCTATGCCACCGATATTTTAGATACCAGCAGGGCCACCTATGGTGGACAGGTTTCAGCTGAGCTTCCAGACTAAGACATATTAGGGAGAAGGATCTGGAAGCCCACTCCCAAAACAATTAGCTATTGAAAATTCCATGAATACCAGAGAGGCACTGTCAAATATAGTGCCAAGAAATGAGCCCCCGGGTTGGAAGGCCTTCAAAAGCCAAGTGGAGAAAGTTGCTTCCTCAAGGAACAGTCGACCTTAATGATGGGAATGGAGTAAATACCCTGGGATTTCCATTTTGCTGATGTGGCACGACTCAAAATGAGAAGATACACAGTGGCTGCAACAATGAGCTCAAACATAAAAAAGGTTGTATACATGGCACAGTGTAAGGTAGTGTTTCGTTCTGCTATACATAGGGTCACTATGAGTCAGACCCAAATTGATGGCGCCTAACAATGACACATATAAATGAGGTCATGCAGTATGTGTCTTGCTGTGCCTTGTTTATTTCCCTTCGTATAATGACTCAACTTCATCCATGTTGCTCAAAGTGACAAGATTTCATTCTTTTTATTGCTGAATAGTATTCCATTGTTTATACATTCCACATTCTCTTTATTAATTCATCTGTTGATGGACATATATGCTCTTTCCATATGTTGGCTTTTGTAGAGCATGCTATAGAACAGCTTCTTTACCTGATAGTGTACCCAGGTGTAATATCTCCTTGAGGATGACTTGTACTTTGTGCTATTTTCTGAATAAAAGTTCATCTCTCCCTTAATTCCAACCAGTCTTTGTAGTAGTACTGGGTCTTAAAATTACAAGGTAACATTTTTTTTAATATTTCATACTTTTGTAACAGTTTGCATTCACCTTATTCCATTTGTCTCTTATTAGACAACTGAGAGAGAATTTCTGTTAGGCAAATGAAAAGAGAAAGAAAGGTAGCATGGATGTCAGATTGGTGGAGAGGAAAATAGAACAAAGCAATGAAACAAAAAACACACATCTTGGTTCCTGAGCAGCCACTAACTAGTTTCATGACATTTTAAAGCCATTTATACATGATGTTGTGGAGTTGGGTCTGACTCATATCAACACCAAGTACACTAGAATGAAACATTCCCTAACACTGTGCCATGAATATGATCTTTCTTATGGGTCTTCTTTTTTTTAGTTGCCCTGTGACTCTCCCAAACATGGTGTCCTCCTCCAGGGATTAGTCTATCCTGGATAGTTCCGTTCATAGAATTGTTGTAAGGTAAAATAAAATGTCAACAGAAATATTTCACAAATGTATAAGCATTAAACAAATGTGAAGTATTCTTCTTGACTTGTTCACAGTTCTACGCTACATGAAGTATTTAGTTGGTATAAGAAACCAATGATTTTGAATGCATCTAGAACCTTTCCACAATATTAAGATGTGGGCAAATAAACAGATTCTCAAATATCTTCCTCAAAGTTTTCCTTAATCTTACACTTCATCCTTAGTATGCTGAGCTAACTTTAAAGTATGAAGTTTTTTTCATAGCT